>PNEQ01014746.1:0-31201 GCA_003012365.1 Medauroidea extradentata
CTTCAACGTACGTTCAGCTTATCAAAAGATTACTGGCTTTTCCTTGTACGTGGAGCTACTGCCCTATTTGACCTAGCCAATAAGAATACCGCTATTTTAATATTTGATGCACGTTATTGGTCTATAGACAGCTACGTTGTGTCAGTGTTTTCAAGGCTATGTTGGCACAAAACATTTTCGCGATATACCATCATCTCTAACCATCACTAGAGGTACGTCAATTTCGCGGATTCATCTGGCAGCAGCCTAGACTTGTCACTCCTATACACCCACTGGCCACAATCGATTATCTATTGGCTTATAACCGTACAAGCAGGTAGCAAGCGATAGCACTTCGCATTATTTCCTTATTTACTACTGGCTTGCAGTAGTCACACGCGTTTCGTAACAGCCGCCAGCAAGTCACAGACATGATAATGAAGTGTACATAATTGGCGTTCAACCTGACCTGGAATATATCTGCGAAATTTACGTACCTCTAACCATCATCTGTAGGCATAACTTAACAACTTAACTTTATCTGTTCAAGCACAAGTGCATGTGGTCATCTTACATATCTTCGTATAAATGCGCAAATGTGTGCTGTTCTTTTTTTTTTCATGAGAAATCAATTAATCATAGACGACGTGCTGCCTCACAAAGTTTATTGAGAACATTCGAGTGACTTTGCATTAACAGATTCATTAGGTACGGAGTTTTCTTTATGCTGGTAGTGTCATGGCAGCAAACTAAGTGGCCATTATTGATGGAAGTGCCAAAAGAACCAGAGAAATGTTTGCATAGAGGCCTACATCATCCACACGCAGATATTTGTGAGAACGGCGTATGCCATGTGCTTCCATAAACACAAGATTGCTTCCTAAGAGTTATAGTAGTGTGCACATAAATATAGAGCAACATTTAAAACCTTGTGGTCAAAATGCATGACTACAATTCACAGAAGAAACACTGGCATGCATTGGGCTTGGTGAGTTCTTGAAAACAGTAATTTCCAAAGACAAGGGAAATTTGGGTTACGAAGCAAGTTTTGCGTGGTTTTCTCTCAGCAGACTCTAGTCCAATTGAATGGTTGAGATGACGAACGAAAATTATTGCACTTTGGCCAACTTTCGGGAAAACATGAAAAACTGTATTGACACTAAATTGTAAGTTTAATGCGAAAACTTACAGTTAGGCATTGTTTTTTTTTTTTTTTTTAGGATTTAAGAAAATGGAACATTACCTGTAAAGCACAATACATTTTATGTACTGAAAGTTATATGTAATTAAAGTTGAAGGAATGTTTACCTTTTTGATATCGTTGAGTCAAGGGCATTCTGAAACTCGTTGAAACAATAATATACATATATGTTTTTATAATACAAGTCCTGTTAATTACTAGAATATTATGTTTTATGTTATAATACCTACACTGTTCTAACCACACATTTACAATTTCACATGTTGTACATTTACAACACTGTAGACTATACACAAACATAAGAAACACTACTGCAGCGACTCTCGCGGCCAAACAGCCAATCGTGCCATAATGCTAAGGTTAGACGGAAATTATTTACTTTGACATATAACTTCCAAATTCAAAGTCCAATTGCGGTGGAAGGATTTATAGAATCCTTGTATTCTTTAGCAGAATCAATGAAGCTACATATAAAGTAGAATTTGGCTATATCAGTTCATTCCCGGTAAAATACGGAAAGTTTTCATTTATCATCTCACCCGTTCAATTTACTGTGTGCTCATCTGACTTCTGATGTTGGTCGATAGTTTATGTGGTACGCCCGAAACATTTTTCCCGCCAATCATATAAGGTCAACAATAAAATGTCCACTACCCTGTAACGCAGTTATACAAACACATGAAGGCCCGGAGCCATCTAACCTCACGGAGTGTGTTTGGGTGAGTATAGGCCAGTATATTCCAGCCTGCCGCCAAAATATAACGCGAAATTCTCAGGTTTCATTCATAAGGGAGCACGTACGCGTTAGCCCCATTTATGTGTGGTGTGGTGTAACCCATGTCCGTGATGTTTGAACTTTTTTTAAGATCAGTCATTCAACACTTAGCCTGTTTAGATATTAGGGACTGGAAAACTTCGTGAATTCAATTACCTGTAGGCTAGAATCTATTGCACTATGTCTACTCAAGACCCTTCTATTCGTTCATTGTCTGCTGTTCCACTGAGTAGCAGCTAGTGGACAAATAGTCAGTGCTTGAGTATGCATAGCCTGCAGGACATTGTATTCGCGAAATTTTCCAGTCCCTACTAGAGATGCTAAATAAAACTGTGCTGCGCAGAACCAAAAATCGACCATTTTCATGACAACATCATTCTGCTTACACTACTACGGTCAGAAGGCACGTGCTTGCCTTTACAACCTATTTCCAGGAAAATGGATTGGCAGAGCCTCTCCAATTCCTTGGCCTTAGCGTTCAATCATACATTATCCCACTGTAGGTTTTGTATAGGGATTATGTTGAATTGATTGTACTTCACGTCTCTTCAACTGCGAGATAATTAGAGAGAGGGTTATACACTTTACACAAGAACAGGCAAAAGGAAAGGAGTCGTCCAAGGCCTTTGTTAAGGAACCGGCGTCCCAGCATTCACCTGGAGCGATTTCGGGAAACTTTGGGAAGCCGAAATCAGGATGGTTGTCGCCGGGGATCGATCCTAAGTCCTACCGAATGCGAGCCCTGCGTTTTACCGTTGCGCCACCTCACTAGGTATTGTATGAAAATAATATGTGCCAGACACCATTTGATAGAACTGACAGTCTGAAGATCTGTATCAGAAATTAATTCTCGGCTATTTCAGCAGACATGTTCGACAGAACATGGCAAGTCCTATAATATCACTTGGACGAGCTCCATGCTACCAGTGGATCCCACATGGAAGTCTACCAACGGCTTTGAAAAACTGTACAAGGCATATTTAAACGTGCCAAATACCGTATATTCCTACTTCAATTTAATGTCGTGTCATAATTTTGAAAAACCCTTCACAGACTTAAACGCGACACAATATAAGGAATATATTTCCTTTAGGTCACTTTCAGCGGTGATCATGTTGAGGTTCTCCATAGCCAGAAAGGTCTCCTGATATGATGTGTGTGTAGAATGTTCAGACATTAACTCCAGTACAGTGCTGATCCGCAAGACATCAAGGGAAAGATACAATAGTAATATGTGTGTCATTTTGTCTCAGGAGAGGGTTCGTTTAAGACCAAATTGGTGTATTTATTCATCACTGAAATGATGCATTTCCTTCTGAGAATGAACCAACCGTATGCCCCATACTACCAGCAATAAACGCATTCCCTTCTGAGAAGGAACCCACCATATTCCCCATACTACCAGCAATAATGGCCCTATGATCAGACATTTCAATGTCTACTGTGAAAGCAATTGATCTTTCCACACTTCCAGAAATTTATTTTGCTTAGTTTAGTTTAGACGGTCAGTTTTTGTTTTTGCTGTATTTGCAAAGCAAACCATATTGACAGCAGTATTTATAGAAATATATACAGGCAAAGGAAAGCTTTTTGAATTATATTTTGATTAAGTTACAATATTACTAAAACGTTTAGATAGTACAATAAACCAATTCTGAAATTTCGAATTTATTCGCCTCTTTTATCGACACTTTATAAATGCAAACATTTTTTGTATTGTATTTTAAAACACGTCAAGCAGTAGCCCGTTCCAGTTGGAATTTTTAAAATGATTTATGTTCATTGGTTTTTGCAACTGATAAGATCTAAAAACCTGCAAATTTTGACTTTGAAGTGCCATTGTGGGAAAACTGGTTCAGTATTTTTTTTTACGCAAGAGGAAATTGCTCTTCCAAATTACGTCTACAGAACAAACACTATTTCATACAAATATAAATTTATTTTTTTCCCCACTTGAACGTCCTTAATAGGAAACATATTTGTAGGCTAAATGGACAAACCAAGTGTCTGACTTTACTGTGAATACCTTACGTAGTTGTTAAAGCAGGTAAAGGAGCCGGTGGTTGTATGTAGGGGAGGGGGGTGGCCAACAACGACAAAAGGAGGGTGGGAATGTAGTTACCTGCTCACCACACCTCTTCCCATGCCATCCCTTGAGACCATACTGCAGGCATTCCTCCCCTCCCTGGTAAGCCCTCATTGTTTTTCCCCGCTTGTTCGGTGCTAAACAGGAGCAGGTGAGGAAGTGTGGAGTGGAGTGTGACCCAGTTCGCAGCGGCTGTGATCGATAGGGTCGGTTACTCGTGCTATCGCGTGCCTCGAAGACCCACAACGGCCGAGGGTCAGCGAGCTGGCATTCCGTCTCTAGTTTCGCCAGGTGCGGTGCCGCAGTCGCATAGTAACGTATATTAATTCTGAAGTTAACAAATGCTAGTGCCACCAGAGGATCTTACTATCAATGTCTGTGTTACGCCCGTTTTGTTGGTTTGCCAGCAACCACTTTTGTCGCTGTTGGCATAACCCAATTTGTATTATCCTCGTTCTTATATATATTTTCCATCATTGTCGTCACTTCCATGCACCTTGTGTGGTCTTTATCTGCCTTGACTTTTCCTTCATCTTTATTTTTTTCTTTCCATTATACAGAATATCCCGAGAGGGAAGGGCAATACTCTAAGAGGTGATAATACTGGTCATTGTGATAAAAAAAACGTTCATGTCAACATGGGGTCAATATGGGATCGTTACTGAGATAGCCCCATTTGAAAATCTAAAATTACGCCCGACACGTTTGCCACAGGCTAAAATCATTGTGTGAGGCATGTGCTCTATCCACTGCGCAAACCTTGGAAAAATATGATAACAGAAATATATGATAGCTGTAAAGGAAAGTTACTATTACTGTTGATTAAATTACAGTATTAATAAAAATTTTAGAATGTTCGATAACCATTAACTATTGACATCTCACAAATATATATTTTATAAGCATTGTAATTCAGTCAAAATAGCGGTCATTTCCACAACGAATGGCATTCCTGCAACAACAAGAACGTACGAACACTTCAACTGCAACATTAATTTACTTCCTGACGACATATCGATAACATTCATATTTAATGGGACTTAAAAGAATGATTATTTTACGTAAAGAGTGTTTTGTTAATTAATGGGACTTAAAATTATTATTATTATACTTAAAGAGTTTTCTCTTAATGCATTTCACCTTCTCTTCCACAAATTGAAAATAGCTCCCGTGACAATTTTTCCGTCCCCACTTGACCTTTGCAATTAATGATATACAGAGTGTTTCTTGAAAAATCTTCCGATTTCACAAGGCTGCAATTTTTGCATGTATTCTCATGAATACTTCAAATGGTTAAAATAATCTAAGAACTCAAATTTTTAATTACATTTCATACGTGAATCTGCGGATATGGGACTTGCCTACCACTAAAGAGATCCGGGTTCGATTACCTCCGGAGTCAATGGATTTGGAGATGTGGGAATCGTACCGGACCATAGTCTGCTTTACCTGCTCCATTCCGTAGCTGTTCCTTTCTCGCCTCATACTATCCATACTGGAGCTGAAAACTTCGTTGTTAAGGAGACCGCATTTTAGAGCGTATTTTATGCGGTAGAGTCCTAGAAGGTCTAAAGCGGTATGGATAACACAGTAGCCGCATCACAGCTCACCCTAGCCTCTAGGCGCTATTCCCTTAACTGGCATACAGTCTTCTCTCCGATAACTCTCCACTATGAGATATTCAGCGGTAGCTCTATAATTTTATGACGTAATAGTGAAGATAAAGGTTTACTGTATACGACTGTACTTTTGAAACATTTTGCGCCAAGAATTTCGTATCTACAATGACTGCAAAAAAAAAAAACAGTAGTTTTCTGCAATTTTCGACCGCTTTAAAATATGCTTTAATGAATAGTGGATAACCTTAAACGAGAATACTTTAAATGTTGTCGCTGAGCAGATATCACTAGAGATAGGAAAAATTCGCGGGTTCACTGACATGTAGTCTAGTCTTCAAGAATATCTGTACACTCAAGCAAACAACAGCTGTTCATTGGCTGCTCGCTGACACAGTGAAATGGGCCCGCATTTAGTTACATTGTTATTGTTGGCTCATCGACTTCAAAGTGGTGTTAAATAAATGAACGGCCAACTATGAAATAAGCGCGAACTTACAGTTGATGGAATTATAGCCTGTGCCAGGAAGAAAACGCGAATTTTTCAGGTCCCTATATACCACTCATGCGTTTTGAGCCTGCACAGTACTTGGCGGCTTCAGCACACGGCACATTAACCGCTGAAAAAAAGTATCTTTACTTACCTTCCCCGCATTTTCAACACGCACTCTACCGTACACATCACATACATGTAAACAGCAGACTAACTCACCATAAATTTTTGCGAGCATGTCTGGTGTTACTGCAGCAATTGAAGTTGCAATGAAGCATCACAAGTCGTAATATGTTATGATCTCGGAATCCATGTCGGCGGCCCACTCACGTTTAACTAGGCACAGATTGGAGCTGTAATGTGTGGCTGGTATAGTCGGAACTGTGTGATGCATTCATGCATCTAGACCCTTCTGTGCAAGAAAATGGGGATCACTGTTTTCAAACACCAATTCCGTATTCAAGTATACTTTTTTTCATTCCGTCTGCAAGTTTGGTACATCAATCTCGTTATATTTTTCTAACCACTAAATTTTTCTTCTATTGCTTTGAATTGTTGGAGGTAGTTCTGAAACTGATCAAAGAAGGTCGAAGAAGATGTCATGTGGTCTAGGTTGAACTTGGGAAAGAGAAGGCACAATATATTAACAAAACAATTTAAACGTTTAATAACCATCCTTGTTTGAGCCACATTTAAACGGTATCAGTGTTTTTATATACCTTCAAAAGCCAATTGAAGTTGCAGTTGAAGGGTTTATCCATATTTTATTGCAGAACTCCCATTATTTCTTAATATGACAGATATATTTCCCGGAACGCAATTCCTATAAAATGTGTGTGAGGTGTCAAAAGTTACTGAAGATTTCACTGTTACCCATATATGGTAATGGGAAAGAACGTAGATGGAGTTTTTCTCAAACTCCCACCAGATAAAACGCATGCACTGTAATCAAGTAACTTTATAGGTCAGTGAGGTCCTGAACTCAAAATTCACTATCACATTGCAATAATATGGGGTGTGGTATTTTTAAAATATACCGTGATGTTTTTTTCTTCATTTGTGAAAGTTACAGTTTTACGAAATCTTGAGATTCTCTGATAAACACGTTGAACTTCACTTATGTTAATAAATCAAGCATATAAGCTTCGTGTTTCTTTTCCTGAAACATAGCTAATGACAAGCACATATGGGGATATCAACATACATTCCTGCTCAGGGAAGCTGGACAAACGATTCCCAAGACTCCTGAGATCAAGCGAATTTCAGGAAGCGAACTTGTCTAAATGTAACTCCAAAGAGAGAATGACTAGGAAACCAAACTATTCAACCAGCATACATTAAGTATTCACTGTTGTAAACCAGATACAATACACGGGTTCTCATATGTAGAGCTTGCAATTCCTCTAAAACCAGTTTGTAAACAAATAGCGTACCTACAATTCAACTTCTTCAAGATTCCAAACATATTTTCCAATAACTTGAGGCGTTTACGGCCAAGATTGATTGAAGAGATTTTGTTCAGCATATCCAGGTCATTAGCGCTGGTGAGGAGTGATATTATGTGATTACGGAGCAGAGCCGAAATGATGGGGAGGGAGAAAATGAAGATCACCGAGAAAACCCACCGTCCAGCGGCATCGTCAGGCACAATTCCCACATGTGAAACTCGGAGGATCGACCCCGCCAGGAATCGAACCCGGATCGCCCTGGTGGGAGGCTAGTGCTCTAGCCACTGAGCCAACAGCGGCCCATTACGCCCTAGACAACTCCTGCAATCACATTAAGCAATAAACATATAATTACCTGTAAATTTACAAGTAACAATAACGAGCCCTTGATGTTTGTTCACCCCTTATGAGTGATGATCTAAAATATCCTTGATAGGCTTACAAATAAATTATTATACACATACACGACCTCAGCCCAGTGTAATATTAATATGACATGATGATTTTCTATTATTATATTTAAGAATATGTCCCGCATGTATAGCTTGGTAAAGTTATAGGCTGATTATCAACAAATACCCGTCGTAGATATACAGGTTGTGCGATAATTATCTGAAGCATTTCGAGAGGGAATTGTTGTGGAAAATGTAAACAAATATGAATTGCGTCTTAGAACCTAGCTTAACTGGAGTCCGTCTTTATCGTGATTTTGAAAACGGTGTGGAATAAAACAATGATTATTTTTCAGCAGTGTTTGGTGACATTCAATCTCTGAATCAAGCCGTGAGGATCATTAATTTCAGTTGATCATTTTTGACCGACACGACTGAACTTTAATGTAGTAGCTCATTTCTGATTCTAGAATCTGCGTGATCTCCCTGTTAAGGTTTCACCATATTATCGAAACGCTTGAAGACGTCAGGGTACAAGTCGTTATATCCTTTCACGCCCTCTCCCATCTCTATCACTTTTCTCTCTCTCTCTCTCTTACGCTCTGTATCTATCTTTAATTTGGTTCACGCTACCAAAAGTGCCTTAATTGCTTGTAAAACCCGGCTATTAGTCTTGCTACAATTTTCGTTATCTATTCTTGGACCAGACACAAAGCTGGATAGATGGTATCTGTTCTACCTCCATGGCACCTGAATTCGAAGACCAAGAAGGATAATTCTCATGGTCCATGTATTTTCAGTTTATAACTTAGCAGCTGACCGGATCCAACCACGTCGGCCGGCAGTAATTATCGAGAGAACCGAGGATAGATTTGGTCTACACTTATGGGCAAAACCAAGGATAGCAATTAAGGGCGCGGTATACACTAATTTTTATCACCGTGTTCTTATTTTTTATTTGTACCAGATTTTTTTTCTTATTTTAGACACAAAATGTGACTAAACTTTGCTTCAATGAAATTTTTTTATGTCAGATAGTTTTCGCGTAATGGCTTGTTAAAGTCAAACTTTGCATGTTTCCGTTTTGAAGACTACACTAAAGCCAACTGATACACCAAACTGAAAAAAATTATCATGTGCATAAAAACAAAGAAAAAAACCTTTTGCATTTAAATAAAAATTCTGAAATTTAAAATAAAATTTTAAACATTTAGTAATTTTTGTTAAAATTCAAAAATTTTTCATTTTGTGGTTTAACATAGCTGAACTTGTAGCCTACAAAATTGATATTCTCTGTGAATTTTTTTTTTTTTTTTTTTTCAGTTTGGTAAGTGAGATTATTGTATTGTCGCCCTTAAAACGGAAACATGCCAATTTTGGCTTAAACGAACCATTGCGCAAAAACTATGCGAGAAAAAAAATTACGTGAGCAAAAGTCATATCGTGTGCCTAAAACATATAAAAATAAATAGCCTACATGGTGATGAAAATTGCTGTATACCGCGCCCTTAACATGTTGGATTGTATTCTATGGAGCTGAATTCACGCTTCACGATATCTCCTTATGATAAAAACCTTTTTTTTTTCTGTATTGAGAAAATGAAGTCAAGAGATTTTTGGTCAGCACTCAACATCTAGGTCTTTAGCGTTGGTGAGAGGCGACACGATGTGAGTTTGGAGCCGTGCTGGGATGAAGGGGCGGTGGAAACGGGAGATCCCCGAAAAAAAAAAAAAACTTACAGACCAGTGGCATCGTTCGGCATTATTCCCGCATTCGAATATCCGAGGACCGACCCCACCAGGGATTGAAAATCTAACCACTGCGCCAATCACTACCCAAAGAAAATTAATATATTTTTGCTTTAGGAATGAAAATGTCTGGGTGGAGGAAGGTGAGGGGATTATGTGTATAATTTCTAATGTTTTTACTTAAAAAAAAAAATTCTCGTAGTTCTTAGAGTTTTCAAAAACAAGCCTAAAAGATCGTATAGAAATTTAGCCAGCAAATAGACGAACAAAAAGTCAGTGGTCGCATATAATTATTTTCTACAGCCACTGAGGGACATGAAATATAATTTTCACACACCAGGGCTCCGAAGAAGACGCTGCTATTGACGCCATGCTGTCTAGTTTCTACTTTTGTAGTGATATTGATTTTTTACGCCTAATCGAGAGAATATATCAAAAATCAGCCCGGCAGTTTTCTTTAAAATCGTCTTTTTCATGTTGGCTGATTTTTTCAAGGCAGTAATTACTACGGTCTTAGCTGATTACGTCATTAGCGAAATTCTGGTTAGTTGACTTTTTAGTCGGGACCATATAATTTCTTGCTTTGAAAAAAATATTAGCTATCGCGGCAAACACTATCTTAAACAAAACTGCCAGACAGATTTTTGATATCTGCCCTCGTTTAAGCTTAAACAAATAACTATCGCAAAAACTGTAGACACTAAACAGCACGGTCATAACGGCGCCGCCTACCCGCGCGTGAGAGACTCAAAAGCGACGGAGCTGTAAGGTCGACCTTGAAGCGCGCATCAAATGCCGCGTCGCCTCGAAGAGCCAAGCGCTGAACTAGCGTGTAAGGTTCCCGCCGAACGGTTTTTATTATGAGACGTTAAGAGGTGAACATATACTTTTATTGGTGGAAAGGCTACGACAATTTCAGTGCAGGTCGCAATCTGAGTTTCACGTACGTCCTGTTAGTACGTTTTGAAGTACAGAATTCTGAAAAGGCCGTTTTTAGCCATGTTGGAGGGCTTGGAAACAGTGTGTTTAACGAGCGTGGCGTCTTAACAACGAGGTTTCGACCTTGTCTGAAGTTTGTTTTCTTTTCATGCGTTGGCCCAATGGGCGCACGTGGAATATTTTCGTAAAAATAAACCTGTTTACGAACACACTGCAACGCATTTGATGCGTGGGGTTGGAACATATTTCAATGCTAAAAGCATTAATCTATAACTGTAGGTTTCTTGAAGCCAATCTGCGACAGTTAAACAATAGCAATCCTAGACAATAGTGTTAGTCAACGTTTCAAACAAAATTGTTTCCAGTGTTAGGAACTTCTGAGGCACAATCTCTGACGCCGGAACCTCGTGCATTTAACTACGGCGCAAGAGATCACGCGTAACGAATTAGTAATTCTGGATAAATATTTACTCATAAAGTTAGCAAATACCATTATCTAGGATTGTCATTGAGTATTTGATCCATATTGGCTTCGAAAATAGCATAGAAATAAATTTATGCTTTCAGCGTTTATTTATCTACCACGCACTCTTAAGACGCCACACTCATTAAAAAAAAAAACTGTTTATAAGCCCTCCAACATGGCTAAAAACTGCCTTTTCAGACTTCCATACTTCAAAATGTACTAACCGGATGTATGTGAAACTCAGATTGCTACCTGCACTGAACTTAGTTACAGACTTTCCATCAAAAAATTATATGGCCACAGCTTAATGTCCCATAGTAAAAACCGTTCGGCGGGAGCCTTGCACGCTAGTTCAGCGCTTGGCTCGTTGAGGCGACACTGCTTTTGATGCGCGCTTCAAGGTCGATCTTACTGCTCCGTCGCTTTTGAGTCTCTCGCGCGCGGGTAGGCGGCCGCCTTAAGGCATTACCCTAGAAGGTAGTATTTGGCCCGTTCGAGATCTATAAGTGCAGAGCACATAGGGTGACACAACAGAGCACATCACATCTCTCCCTAGCCTCTAGGTGCAAGTCACTGAACAGACGTGTAAACTCCTCGCCGACAACCGCTTCTATGAGACATTCAGTGATGATCTTATAATTGTTTGACGTATTATGTAAAATGAAGGTGTATTGTACACTCATAACTTTCTTAAAACATTCTGCGCCGATTTTCTCTGTTCCTCTGGTAGATAAAGAAAAGGCAAATTCACGAGACAACAGCCATCGCGACCTTTTCCGCCATCTTTTTATTGCTCATACTACCCAGTTCTACCAACGTGTTAAACAAAGGCACTAAAACAAATTGGCAATGGCGCCAAGTTCAAACGTGTTTAGGTTTTTGTTTTTTGGGCTGGTCAGAAATATTCTCTTATCAAAAAAGGACAGCAGAAACGCTCTATTTTATCATTTTTGACGACGTAAAAATTAATTTCAGAGGTAAGTGGAGTATACACGTGTGTAACGTTCTTTGAACAAGTACACTGAGAAGTTTTCGAATAATATGATAACGACCGGAACTCTGCTCACCGTTCGTCAGCCTGGGCAGGGTGCATACCTTTTAAGGTAGGCTGGGTATTGTTATTGCTTATCTGAATAAAAGCATGGATTCTTTGGTGTAAGTTATATGTGCATGAGGGAGCAGGGAGAATATGGAGGATCCAAAGAAAACTTCTGAAACTAGCATGTTTACATTCTCCCTAACCAACGATAATATCAAATTCACTAGTCCACAATTCATAAAGAAATAGAAGCGACTTAAAATTACAAATTACTTTCGCGTAGGAGTTTAACACATCATCGTTTAAAATATATTACTTATTGTTTTACATAAATCTGATTGTGTGGGATTGACAAGCTGTATTTTAAATAACTTCAGATTGATTCATGTTTGGTTATATACATGAATATAGATATTTTGGTTGTGAATCATGCAATACAAGTTGTCCTATAAACTACCGGAAGTTTTGATTAATTTCTCGCCAGTAGAAAGAAGCAGCACGATACATATGTGGGCGAATCATGTTTATTAGTTAATCAGCAAACAGTTATGTTTCCTATATACAAATAAACTTCAACCCCAAACATCTCATTAATATAGTATTAAAATTCTTAATGGGCAACAAACACGTAAGTGTTAATTTTCTTTTTCCCTTGAAAAGAGTTATTGTAGATATTTTAAAGCAGAAAACAGCAACACAAAACGGCTGCTATAAATTTATGAGCTGTTCTGGTATTCGTTGTTGCATAAAAGTGAAAATAAATATTCGGGAAACATTTGCCAGAAATTAAAATTCTATTTACCAATTATCGTGCTGCATTACAGAACTGGCCAAATGTTTGGAAATCAATAATCAGTAAATTGGGTGTTGACATGAAAGGGTTCCTCTAATTGCATTTCGGTAATTAACTGCTAAATTGCGGTACGACTTTTATTGGGCTGAAACGTTGATTTGTTCATCGAAAACAATAATTATTGCGTGACTTCCGATGGATAATTTTCATCGCGTTGTTTACATTCAGTTAAAAATGCATTTGGATTTCCAATACGTATTATTACAATTTAGTAAGTTTTCTTACGATTTCTTAATCATAAATGCATAGAGACATAAAAATAGGCCTTTTGTGTTATTATGCATAAAACACGTCCTAAAAACGTAGATGAATCCAATTTTTTTTATTTTGAGAAAAAAGCTGGAAAGTAAGGCATAAATAGTTCGAAGCGGTAGTGGAATAATACACAAATTTGTTTATAACATTTTAATATATTTTTAAATCGGTTAATATGTGTAAGTTATATATATTCGATAACAATTTAATGAGTTATTTTCTTACTAATAATCAGACAATAGATAAGGACCCTACTATTTTCGTAGTGTAAAGAAAGTTACAAACACTGAACATTTCACAAAATGTTGGAAAGACGCTATATTACGGAACGATTCGAGAACACCTAAAATGGCATAGTGTTGGTAATACTCCACATACGTAACCTCCCATACTAACCAGAGTGTACCGAAACCCATTTTTAACTTGTAATAAAATGAGTGCATCTGAAAATCTCCTGTGTTATGTCAACCAAGCATCAACAAAAATCATTTCTTCATTTCCTGTCCTAATGTCAGTCTTACCCGTATATTTTTTAACGCACACAATTTGTTAAAGTTTGTATATTTTCCTCCCACACTATCAACACATAGCCTTACACGTAAAGAACTAAATGTGTAAATTTTCACTGCAAAATCATAATAAACATCAAATGTATTTTAGAGATATATCCGTGCCAAAATCATTTTATTTCATTTGCAGAGCTCAATCTTGATCTTAGATGAGAGTTAAATGAACTGCACATACGGTGCTCACCAACAAATCTTAAAGTTAGGTAAAACACAATTTAACGCGTTAGTACATACACACGACATGACAATTCAAAGATGTTTTAAATTCAATTTCGCTTTGGTGTCAAACGGGGTAGTTAGTGCATTTGACTCTTTCAACCACTATACTCACGTATTAGCTTAATTACAGCCATTTTCCACTCTTATTGCGAAAATTTTAGTGCAACTAATAATTTAATTAAAGAATTTAGTTTAATAATTCATACCGCCAGCAAGCTATAATATTTTTTTTATAAAACTGTTGTCAGCTTACAGCACAACCACACAGATAATTTTTTTTTGTAATGTGTGGCGTTGAAATGTTGCAGTACAACGTGACTGCTGAATGCGCCTATGTTAAGACCCAGTGTAGTCCCTAAATATATATAGGTGTAATTGTTTCCTTGTGTAACTGTGTTTGGATAATTTTTTCTAGCCTCGTTAAAAAGTAATTGTAATAAGTTGTAAGAAATACTGGCAATCTCTAAAGCGATCCCATTTCCCTTTTCTCTCCCATTTTGTCTCTCGTTACATTTTTGACTCTGCCTGTGCCCAGTTTTGTCCGTTTTTTTGAGTGTACTTCAGTCTTGCCCAAAAACAGACTGACGGTGTATGCCCCCTCAGTGGTGTCACAGAAACTTTACTTCCCTAAAGGGTACATCACTGACGAATGGTAAGTTACGTTATCCCTCTTTTTCTGTCCTATCCCGTACTCCTTTCTATTTCTCTCCTTTCATATTTTCATCAACCATTTAAGGGGGCGTGGTACGTAGTTCAATGCTAAAAATATTCATCTATAACTGAAGGTTTTCTGAAGACGATTTGCGAAAATTAAACAATCGCAATCCCAGACAATAGTTTTAGCCAACGTTTCGAACAAAATTGTTTCCAGTGTTACGAACTTCTGAGGTACCATCTCTGACGCCGGAACCTCGTGCATTTAACTGCGGCGCAAGAGATCGTGTGTAGTGAATTTGTAATTCTGGGTAAATATTTACTCATAAAGTTGGCAATTACCATTATCTAGGGTTGTCATTGAGTATTTTATCCATATTGGCTTCGAATAAAACGTAAAAATCTATTGATATTTCAGCGTTTATTTATCTACTATCACTCTTAATTTCGTACCTTCTTCACTTGGGTTTCCCTCCCTCCTCTTTTTTCTCCCATTTCTTTTCTTTTACACTGCTTAATAGTTGTGTCTCCTCAATATACGCTGTTTGTTACAAAACTATACGATCTGCCTACGTTTCTGCCAAATTGACATTTAACTTTCGAGAAAACTAAATGATTATATACCGGTTGGCGAACTACTGCACATTTTCTGTGGATAGGACAGAAGGGATGGTAACAAGGAGCATTCTCCAAAAAAACTTAGGCTTGGTTCGTAAAATCTGAAAACCAATTTGGTTTCGCAGCATTTTTACAGTTTGTTTGAGAATAAAAGCCATTAATTTTATAAACTACATAACATCCCCTCAGTATATTCTGAATAGTTGCAATACGTTTTGATATTATTTATTTACTTTCTTTGGTGAACGACAGAAACTAAGCGCTATTAAAATACAATCCTGCGTCATATGTTGTTTCTAAAATACCTGCATTTTTATCTTCGAATATATAATTTAAATTTTGCAGGAAGTGTGAAAAACCAAATTAGTTTCCAAATGAACCCAACTGAGCTTCAGATTTTTTTTACTTTACTTGGGTGGATTTTGCGACATACTTTTAAAGAAATGCATCACAGGTTGCATTTTACTGCGAGCACGGCGTACGCGTGCAAGATAATTTCTTGGCGAAAGTAGTACTTTTTTGCCTACATACTAGGTGTTGTATAATATTTACAGCAGGTTGTGTGCATATGTTCTGGTATTTCGCAACAAGAGGACGTTTTTGATCCTTACGGTGTGCTGATCGAATAGACAATATGAGATGTTCAAAATCCCTGACTACAAAGCAATTTTATACAATATGAGGGTGACCACCCCTATTATTTTCATGAAAGTGGGAGGTTTTAAGGCTGAAATTTTTAAAGTTAAAGAACTCAATAATACTTAAAATCAGTCAAGGATTCGTAATTTAACTCCTAACCCCTTTTGATATTTGGACAAAATACTATTTTTCAACTATATTTTCAAGAACTCGCTTGTCCTTAAAGAGCCTGCACATAGTGTCGGCTTATGTTATCACAAGGAATCACCTCCTGGAATTTCGGTTTTTAATTTCAGTAAATGTATTTCCTGAAACATATGCAGGCATTGCGACTGTTTTGCAAGGCGGGTAGCCAAACAAGTAGGCGTGTCGCAATCATGCGATTTCGATAACGTTTTTAATCGTAGAATTGTAACTCAGATGGTGTAAAAGTAGGTTACATAACACGGTAAAGAGGTTGCATTCTGTGGTGAGAAAAATTGTATTACTAAAATAACCCACGAATAGATGGCAATGTGCACTACGTTTTGCAAAATCCCAATTCCAAGTCATCCTACAGACAGTTGAACCTTTAACGCTATGGACACGAAACTACACAAAACATACATCCCATTACTTGAGTAAATAATGATATAAGCGATGTTTCAAAATGTGTTTCTTGTTATGAAAACAGTGAATAATTAACATTAGCAACAGTTGCGCAAACACTTACATAAATTTGCTACTAATTCATTAATTCAGGTAGTAAAGATTTTATTTTGAAAATAAGTTACGATATAACATAAAACGTAGAGTCAAGCAAGAAATTACTTCAGGTAGGATAATGTATTTTGTTTGTGCTGCACAACATTTATGAACGTAAAATACTATGCAGGGTTCACAGCGGGGAAAAATTATTTGGTACTTTTCTTCCCTTTTTGTGAATAACAAAAAAAGGAAAAAAACACTCAAAAACCCACTTTTCACATCTGGGTGAAATCATGTTTTAGACACGCGAAATAAATGTTATTGTTACTGCTACATCTTGCCAAACACATCCACAAACAAACCTAGGCGGCAAACACACGGCGGCTCAGTCAAAACAACAAAAATATACACGTGGAATCAGTGGAATATTTGTACAGTTTTCTCTGTATTTTAAAATCCTCTCTGTGTCTGAAAATGAGAATGTATTAATTTTTATTTTCTGCGATTGCTTCATAGTATTTTACGCTGATAAACATTCTACTTTACAAACAAAAGACATTAACATACCTGAAGCAGTTTTTGTTTTATTAGCTTTTGTATAATGCAAAATGTAGTGACATTTAGTTTTGCAATATATTCATAAATTCATAGTATGTAAACAAGAAATATACAAAAAAGTTTATGTGAACGAAAATGAAGCTTATGGCGATTTCATTCAGGAAAAAAATCACAAAGTCGCTCCAACCAATATTATGAATCCGGGGCGGGTGTACCTTTTATGTATGGGTGGACCTATGTTTTCGGGTTGGTACTATTATATATATATATATATATATATATATGCGATTAAATACAAAATAAGGTAACTACATATGTCTAATAAACTCTAATATTTTACATAATGTTTATATTTTAATAAAACAATTAATTATTGAACATAAAATTATTTAGGTTCATGACATAACAGAATTTTCCGATGTATTCGGAACATTATAGAAACTATATTATTAAATAGAATTGATGTAACTTTGAGAATAATAAGTTTTACTTAATTGTTTGTGGAACATTAAAACACCGTTCTCTTGTGTGTCTTAACAAAATATTAGTTTTTAGATTCGTACCCTTTCAACAAATAGAGACTCAGAGTTAATTGTAATGAATAGTTACTTTGTTTCATACTGAAACACTAAGTTCACTCGAATGTTTGGAGAGCTCATAACATCTATTCGAAAATCTGTGAATCTAAAAAGAATTCTTACATAGTGTAACAATGCTATTAGACTATATAATTTGATATGTTACAATTCTATTATAACTTACTGTATAATTTGATTTGTTACTACTGGTGAAAGTTCAGAATTACTGTGACAACTACAGTACCTTTCCTATTATTTGAAACGCCAACTTTATCGATAATATCACTGTCAGGTTTTCAATTGAATTCGCAAAAAAACCTTTGCATGACCAGGCCACAAATATCATCATGGCTTATCTTACGTGGTCATTTTATCTTTAACAGCCTCATTACATGATTCAGTGATGACTAATCTTCAACCCATTTGTTATCAGATATTACGAACAAATCTCTGTCGACTGGCTCAGTAGAGGACGGGCGATTAAACAATAATCATCGTTAAAATCAGACAGTGTAAAATGTTCTATAACGGAAGTTTGGTTTGATGTTGCTCGTATTGACTCAAGGCTGTTCATAGTAAGTATAATTTTCTTAATATAAATATGAACTACACGTGTAACAGTATAATCGTGCGTGAATCTGTGAGGTAAATTATGGGTGTACTTGACAATGTGTGCCCCTCAATTATTTTATTCCTTATGATAGTCTACATTGGATTCTTACTGCCTTCTACTTTAATACTTTTAATTATGATGTGGCATATATTGCTTCTGTGTTGACTGAACAGCGGAACGAGATAATGCGCTTAAAATGAAGTTGTGACTTGATAAAATTGTCGAAGTATTGACTTCACCTCTTGACAATAACGTATTGGCCTAATTTATTTATTGGACTTACATTATTTCGTCTTTCTAAAATATTTTCTCGTGGTGCTGAAGAAGACAGTCACACAACACTTCATCATTTAAAATAATGTAGTCACTGTTAGTCATTTTTAAGCATTTATCTTTCTTCTGAAAAGATAAATGAATAAATCTTTCTAAATTATTTCTAATTGAAATAGGATGTAGGGCACCAATTGCTTTTCACGTATGATTTTTCCCATTTCTTCCTTTGTAGGATATATTATTATGTCTATGATTCTTTCTGAAATGTTTGTGTGCAATGTGACTTTGTGTAGTTGGCCAAACACTCAAGGTTTCTTTAACAATGGCTATTGCATTGTTCCCACTAAAACAGCAGCTTCAGAACTACATACTGTGAGCCATAATTTGGTTTGTCTCATTTTCTCCACAAAAATGTTGTATTTCAATCGTAAACTATTGTTTACCGTTGGTGTCATCGTATTTTAAATTAGTACAAGTAAGCATCACCGTTTCTTGCCTCAGATTAACTTATGAGTAGTTAACAAACTTGTGTCACCGTAAATTTTGTGTGTGTGTGTGATTAGTGTAAAGGGACAAAAATCAATCTTTGTTGTGTTTGGTAGTTGTGATAAAGAATGTTTTTACATTGACTACGTCGATTGACTGGAAACGACACGAAGAACGAAAAAAAAAAAAATTTGAAAGTCCGTGGATATGCTGAGGATAATACCAATTTGTTCTTTAACTTTCTCAGTTGCAGTTTACTTTAGGCCAGTTACACCAACTTCTGTTAAGCATTTAACATTAGTTAAAGAGGAATAACAGACGATTTAACGTGTATAATCATCTGTTAATTCTCATAGCAAATGTTAAATGCTGAGCAGAGGTTGATGAAATCGGGCCTTAAGTCGTTAAACCCCTGTGTCCGATATTCCAGCGGTATTTAAAACCCTACCAGCACAAGTCCAACTCAGGACAGACTGAATTTTTCAATCTCATCGGCTGTGGCCATTACCATGGCATTATGGGGTGATTTCCCTGCATTTTCCACTGAAATTGAATTTATTCCCATAGAAACTCTTGTTTTGGCACCCCAAGACTGAGTATTAAGGAGTTTTCTTCTGCCATGATTGCCTATGGACTTCAGGACACAAAGCACAGAACGAAGAATGAACCTAGCCTGTATAAACTGAGACAGTTCCATTCTCGGCAAGGGTGAGTCTGCAACAGCTCGACCCGCCTTGAATGACTTGATGGCTCGGGGACGAGGAGGATGCTAACCGCAGACGGAGCTTCGACCCCTCAGACCTGCTTTCCGATGCAAATGTTTGCCCTGAGGGAGCACTGCGAGATCCCATTGTCCCCGGCATGTCAATGGCCACAAGTGGATGTCAACGGAGGTGCACATTCTGCTCGTCGTGTTTGGTCTGTCGGAATGCCGGGATACGGTCTTTGACAGGTTTGGTGTGCGCATTGTCCGTAAATTAGTGAAATGAGAACACTCACGGTGTTTACCTCCTTTGACATGGTAGCCATGTATGAGAAACCTGGGTTAGTTCGAAGCTAGAGACTCAATCCTAGAGACGAACCTGCCACTTAGCTGGCCTGGTAAATGGATTGGGGTGAGAATAAACGTGGCAGAACCTCAACGGAATGCCAAATTGTAAAAAAAAAAAAAAAATTGGCAAATTCCAAGGAAAATTAACCGCGGGCCAACGATAGCACTCGTCCATCAGACATATTTAAAAATTAAATGTGTGTATATGTGTGTTTGTGTGTGTGGGTGTGGACAATTGCTAATTAGGTTGGTAACACCAACACACAGGAGTGATGGCATTTTGGATGTGTTTCGTAATGGAGAGCGATACGAAATAACAATCTTTAAGTGAGGTTAATTCTACTACGTGAGGGAAATATCTATGCTAAATGTTTGTCACAGGGACAATTTCTCCCGCTTGAGCGCTGGTATCAGTAAAAGGTGTAAACTGACTAATTGCAGATCTTACGTAAATTTTAGTTTACAGGAAGTTGATAGTTTAAGGGCGCGGTCTACCGCAATTTTCATCACCATATTTTTATTTATTTTTCATTTGTACCAGATATTTTTTTTATATTTTAGACACAAAATGTGACTAAATTTGGCTCTTACAAAATTTTACTATCATAGTTTTCTCGTAATAGGTTGTTAAAAGTCAAAATTTGCATGTTTCCGTTTTAAGGACTACACTAAAACCAGCTGACATACCAAACTGAACAAATTCACTGTTCATAAAGACGTCGCAGGCTACAATGTCACGTTCATAAAAACAAAGAATAAACATTTTTTGCATTTAAATAAAAATGCTGAAACTTAAATTAAAAAGTTGAACACTTCAGTAATGTTTTTTTTTAATACAAACTTATTTTATTTTGTGCTTAAATACAGCTGAATTTGTAGCCTATAACGTCTCTATTCTCTGAGATTTTTTTTTTTTTTTTCAGTTTGGTAAGCGAGTTGGGTTTAGTGTTTTCCGTAAAACGGAAACATGCAAATTTAGGCTTTAACGAGCGGTTACGCTAAAACTATGCGAAAAAAAAGAACAATTTTTATAAGAGGAAAATTTGGTCACATGTTGTGTCTAAAACAAGAAAACCCTGGTACAAATACAAAAATAAAAACATGCTGATGAAAAATTACGGTATATCACGCTCTTAAAAGGCAAAATCGATTTTTTCTCTTTCAAATTAAATTTAATGACTTCTCTCTTCCTCGAGCCTAGTTAAATTTCATTTCTCTACGGTTTCCTATTTTATTACACCCGTTAGTGATGGCAGCGAAAACAGCAGCAGAATTTGTACCTGTGCCAAACTCTCCCATTAGAAAAACACATTGTGTTTCTAACCTGTAGTAGAATCAACCTTACTTTAATCTAGAGCAGCATAATGTAATGGTAATAAAGGCGAGAATGCTCCAGTAATACCTGCCATCCGTCGGCGAAATAGCATTAAGAGAAAATTATTACTGTAGATTAGCTGTAGAAACCGATAAAATAAAACCATAAAGATAACTTAGAATGAGTCTTGTTTCTGTAACAAACCTCTATGTTTCTTCTACAAGAAATAATGTCTCTTTTACAGAGTATAATTTTTGTACAGAATTTATAGTTCTACATTTGAAAAATGCTGTATTACACAATATTTTGCCACAACAACGCCAGCTAAAGCTCGAATCTGGACTAAAGTCCCTGAGAGCCAAAATCACATTTCCCGTGTCGAAGTCAGCGATCTACCTTAACAATTGCAGTCACAATGTCCCCGCAGAATTAGCGACGTACATATTGGCAAGTATATTCGTAATAGCTTATTTTATCATGAGTGAGTTTAGGATCGTAGTTAATCATTTAACATCCAAGTAAAAGACGGTTATTTGTGATAACACGGGTATGAAAAATGGATTTAAATTATATTATATCATATACATAAAATATAAATTTATTTATAGGTTCCACTTCGATATCAAATCCATCCAATCTTGCCTAAATATATGATTATTCTTATAATTCAGCCTATAAAATTCAATTGGGAATGTGTTGTGCGAAAGATATTTGCTCACTTTAGTGTAGTAGACAGGTATAATTATATGCGAAAATTTTGAATACATAAACTTCGTGAAAAATTGCACAAAATTTATAATTTAATAACTTTGTACTGCAAGATAGTGGCACGGCTTTGCTATTATTTAGTGTTTTCTGAGTTATATGTATGTAAAAACCATGTATATTTATAATAACTTTCGTGTAAGTAAATAGGTATTTACAACAGAAACAAACCTTGCCGAAGTATATTAATAAAATAAGATAATCAAATCTTCGCTGAAAAATTGATATCTGTGTTTCCATTGCATTATACTTTTCCTGCATTTTGTCTAACAAATCTACAAAAATAAAAGCTGTAATTACTTACCATTACACTAAACGAGAACTACTAATGAGCAAAACAACCAATAGCATAATGAGTCCGCATTGTTTCAAGGGGTTCCAGACACCTATGACGCAAAGATTGTTTTGCCGTATGTTGAAAACTATAAATTAAACTAAGCCCATTAGCATGCATAATAGCACGGGTAACTTATATGTTTAGACAATGCACGGCAGCTAATCAACCCGTAGGAGCAGGTCATTAATTTTACTGTTTTGTTAGTGATGTGAAGGTTGTAGCCATAATAAGTTCCTTCAAACTTGTGCAGTAATATGTGAAATGTTGTTTACTATCCTGAGCTGTTTGGAAAGACAGCCTCCGGAGATATTTTCCGAAACTGAGGTCGTTAGCATTGTACAGTTTCCGAGTCGTTAGTTTATCAAGCAACATTTAATTACAATTTCGAAAGTTTACACTTTGGCCATTTTAGAAAACCTGCTTTGTTTTATATCTTAACACGCTAACAGATACAAATGTTATTCTTCAGAAAGCCAAGCTCGCTTTAAAAAAGAAGTGAAACTCATCATTCTAAGGAATGTTAACCGTTATATTAATAAATGCTCGATATACAACTACGCGAAATATATTTTATGTATATTTACATGTCATTGTAAACTTAATAAATAATTAACATTTGCTTTGTAAACAGATATTAAGAGTAATCTGACTTAATTTCATTATTCCGATAAGTAATTCAATAAAGCCAATGTCCTAGTAAATGAGAAGATTGACTACACTAATAATAGTTTTAACAGAACGAGTTTATCTAAAAGTTTGTAAATCCAGCGAGTTATACTACAAAATACGTTGAAAATAAAACACAACCAACAATTACAATTTAGACGTTATTTACCTCTGAGCTGTGTTCCCATGCAAAACACTCAGATCACATTTGAGTAAACCAAACGTAATCAAAATAAATTTATTTATAGAAGGTCTGCAGCGCCACGTGCAGTAGACGGATCCTCTCGTATACGCCCACATTCACCCTTGATAGCTACACAAGCTTCGTATTTTAAAGAAAGTTAGCTAAATACATTCTTGGAGATGGCGTTGTGACGCTTTAATTTCTCCATCTTCCATCCGCCGGGGTGCCAATTGTATAATTTTAACTAACTCAATAATCACGTTAGCAAACATAGCAACGGGACCGTAACCACAGAAAGAGAACTGGTTTATTTTTGTGGGCTGTTAAATGTTTACCCTTAATATTAGATGGTAAAATATTTTTGTAAATACTTTTTTTGTCACCAGTGTATAATTTAATTTTAAAGTATCCTATAATGTATTAATTCAATTATGTTGCGAAATTCACAGTCTTAAGTAAAACTTCTGCTTGATAGTTAGTTTGTTGTGACACGAACTCATGGTGTAGGAAAACGCATCGTCCAGGAAATCCCAGGTAACGTACAGTGTTGTAACATAATTGTATTATACAGTCATTTAATCAAATAGCTAAACAGGAAATGAATTATTATTGCCTGATAAATGTTTTGAGTAGTAATTTGGAGTACGTTCCTACAAGCCACTGGCATTCTTGGAGTATTTCCGTTTCCATTTATTATCGCAGTGCGTGATACTGTAAATCTTGCTTGTAGCACAGTGTAATGCTTACCTACATGCAACTTGCAGCCCGTCAGTTACATTCTTCACTGACTAAAATATTTTAAACACGATTTCCGTGACGGTGGAAAAGTTAAATTTTAGTGATATTACCGTAACTGATGTTAAAGACGTAAATTGGATGGTCTTTTCCTGTCACCCTGCATTAAAAATTCAACCCTAAGTAATAGTTATTTATATATAACCCACAAATAAACTACGTGACAAAAAAAAATTTCACCGGTTAGGAAATAATATTGTTAGCATGTGGTATACGCTTGCTGTTACACGAGTGATTCGAGGGCAAAGTTATTCTCATTCAGATCTGAAAAGCTTGAATAAAGTTCTTTACTCTACAATTCTGTTCCTTGGATTACAGCAATATGGCAACCACTCAGACACTACCTTGAAGGAATTTGCCTTTTCATACCCCTTAGAAGCTACGAGATCTCTGTAGATTTTTTTCTGCAACTAAAGCCAAAATTTCGGAAGTATTCATGGCATAATTAAAACAGTCATAGATAAAAAGTTGAAACCAATGTTTTGGTTAAATTGGGTATAAATATAAAAACATCCTTAGCAGATGAACATTACTCTGTTTGCAATCAGGTATTGTGAAGTTCCGAATCTGGCACTTGAAATATGAATTATTTAGATTCTCCTGCAGCTATTCTCTGGAAATGATTGTAGTCTTGCTCCTGTCAAGGATAAGAAGTGGTGTGTATTTTGTAGCCTCTGGAATTATTCATGCACTGTATGAAGGAGGTAAAACAACTTACACTGCATTCAAGTATTCCCTCAGTCTCATATCTGAAGAATCCCCTTTGTGTAATTCATTAAACAAAGAAATGTAGCTCTGTTTATACACAACTGTCAAATTATTGTCTGGGTTGCGAGTATCGTAGTACAGAATAATAACTTTAAAATATATTAATAACAACTTTGGAGTGTATGATAGCTATCATGTCAATTGCTGGATATTTCCGATACACTTTTTTTTTAATTGGATAGAGAAAAATGTGCCGATGCTTTAAATGCGTGCACTGAATCTTTGAATATTGAAGCTATTGCTTATAATATGTAATCTCTAAAATAAAAGTAAAGATAATCTGAATAGCACACGTTTCATTGGATACATTCTCTATTATTCTAATGAAGGTCTGAGACGTTAAATATTCTGAATCTTGGGTACATATGAACATACCTGCAAGTCAAGGTAAAATAGTGATGATAGTAGCTCATTTTTCAAACATGTATATCCTGAAGTCTCTTACATTTCTGACGACTCCAAGTACAATTTCTGCAAACGATTTTACCTGAGTCCCAAGTATTACAGAGCAAATGCAATTATTAAAAATGTTCTGCAAGATTTGAAGTGGTTGAAGTGAAAGATAAAATTGTGGAAAACAATGTAAAACAGATGATGCTGTTTACTGCCCTGTGGAGTGGTTCACCAACAGCTTTAACCCACCTGGTCTACCATCACACTAGATTATCCTCGAATTTGTAGCTCCAGTTAATTTTACTACGTATCTTTAACCCAGCAAAACTCTACAGTTGTGCAAAGTTACAATTTTAAAATAAAATTGTTATTGAGGCCACAGTCACTAGATGGTTAATTAGGTATCATACCACAATCACCAATCATCCCATCCAATTAATATTTCGGATATGAGCGACTTCAGACCCCAAAAATTATATTTTACTGTAATTATAAACAAAGGTCAGAAAATCCTCAAAAAATGGCAGTGATAAATTTAGAGAGGACTGCTTCTCACATAGGTTATTCTACGTGATTTGAACTAGAGTAAGCTCACCAATCAGCTTCATTAGCACTAATACGTGGTGACAGATGAACTAGTGTGACGTACGTTACAAAAATATCCGTCCTTAATAAACTTATAGCTTATATATGTAGTGCACACGATTAAGGCCATTCGTTTGGTATTGGACTCATCCTCCAGACAAACGAGTGATGGGGTACGAAAATACTCTTGGCATTTAGTACTGAATTGTTACTTGATCGTTTTTTTTATTTACTAATACATGCAAAGTAACATATTAAGTGCAGGTCGATTCCGTGAACACCAAAGCTTCTCGATTTTAATTCATAAGTAAAAAATTTAAACGTATTGGGCAACATTTTAAAAATATATTTTAACAACAGTTAAGGAGAATTTTCACAAGGAAATATGTAATTTTGTAAGTATATAAAATTTTAATTCGCATAAGACAACACATTACGTAGTAATGAGTGTATGTGAGCGATTATTTTAATTGAAATAGACCTCCTAAAGTCTAGATGTTTTGGAAGTCCTAACGCCATTGCTGTTGACGGCGTGAAGTTAGGCGAATTTTGGAAGTAAAGTGCACAACTTAATATTAATAATCACAGCATAACGACAAAAAATACAAAATATTAATTTTAATATATGTTTGTAAGTAAGAAGTTACGATCTTTAGTACGTAAATCCCACATATTACACCGTTTTTATATAACTTTGACATTTGTGTAATTGTTAAATTGTATCAGTTTATTATTCATATGACATACATTTACTTATTAATTTTGTTTAGTAATTGTGAACTTTGAATTTTAGTGGTCAACAAAATGTCTGCTTATACTTTAAGCATTATTAAAATATTTCTGTACTAATTTCACCAAACATTTCAAGTTGGTAAATGCATTTGGTTATGAATATTGAAGTTATAAATATTGAATTTATGATTTGTGAATTTATAAATATATGTTGATAATTACTAAATAAATATTTAAATTTCTTGAAACTAAATTGTAAGTGCAGGTTGGTGCACGAACGAGCAACTTGTGTTCGATGTATCGAATTCACCAAACACTACTCTAGGCGCGATGCATTTTTCTTCTGTGAGTATTTCCGTCCTCTCCTTCTTCTACTTGCATAATGGCGTGATAACTTGAGATTTTTACTCCTCTCTTCTTTATCCTCGTTATGAGGTGACATCCTTTGTCTTTCACCGTTTTGGGTAAGTTCTTTATTCTCTATTTTATTGATAGAGTGTGAGTATTTATGTAATTTGTTATTTTGGCTCACACTTTGTTGTTTTATGTTATATATCCTGTAGCGGTTCCAGTGCGTGGGTGATCTGTATGTTTCGTTCATGGCTGTGGAGAGGCCAGTGAGCCTATAGCCCCGGCATGTGACACCCTACGCCTGCATCAAACAAGTGGGATGCATGCTCAGTATTCAATATAAATTCTCGAAATCATTTAAATACTGGCCTTCGAGTAATATTGGTGAATTCAGGCAACCAAATTAAGTTATAAACATTACATAGTCTGGACTCAAAAAGGAAAGGAAATTTTATTTTGGTGTTTGTTGTTTCATTTTTTTTAGGTCATGACAAAATAACATGTAATTTAAAAAAATAATATTAATTAAATAACTTTTGGGGCTCCCAAGTTTTGTTTTAAAAAAAATATATATATATATATATATATATATATATATGTAACTTATTGTGTAATTGATTGTTGTAAAGCCACAATGCTATTCATATTCAAGTCTAACGAATGTTGATATAATTTGATGTTTCACAAGGAAAATTTGACATTTGTCTTTCACTTTTAAATTTTCCTTGGTCAATAATATTTTGGATAATTATTTTTTATATATATATTTTTATAGGAGACTGTGTTGGAAATTCTGTGGGTTCGGCTCTGTATTTTAATTTTTACCGAGAGTTTGCATATGTGGGAAACTCAACTATTCACGTCTGGGCCTGGCCTTCCCCCACCTCTATTAGACCTCGGTTATTTTGGGTGCCTGCCTTTGAGGTGACCGAGGGGTCCTTGGGGTTGGGGCAGTTGAAGGTGGCTCAATCACCTCGTGTGACTTTTATCTTTAGTAGTCAGTTTTAAACAGCCAACACGCTTAATATTCTACAGTATTCTAATTATTATCTGAAGTTAAAAAACTACTCGTCCAATTTTCCAATCATTTTCATCTAATAAAAACATATTACAGTAATAACCTAGTTGACTTTCTCAATATGCAACGAAATTTCCAGGTTTCAAATTAAGAATTTTGAGTAACGCATATGTTCGATAAACGACTGCGTAAAATCTGATTTTAAATTTCTGAATACACGTAATTATACTCAGAGAAACAGTTTTGTTCAGTCAACCATACATAAGTTTGTATATGGTGAAAAAAAAATAGTATTTTAGCCAACAAAGTTTTTGTTCAACGGACAATATGTATAATACGTAAAATATTGATTTTTTTGCATCTAACGAAACTTATATTTAAGTGGACTAAATCATCTTGTTGAGAGAGATAAATCTGCCAGACAACCAAATATTTGGTTGATTCAAGTTTTACAAGCTTGTTTGGCCGTACTCACACATATATATGATTGAGTTTACGACATATTTTTCTCTGTGCATGAGTTTTGACAATGGCCAAACCAATCAGAAGTTTCCGATTACTCAGACGTAATTTTGCCAAGGTGAAGATTGAAGCTACTACTTTTCTAATGAGACTGCCTTCAATTCCTGATAAATTTTTACCACGCATGAACATACAGACACATTATTTGAATGTTAACATTCCGCAATCATTGTTACAAAAGTTTTACAAGATGCACCGTATTTTTTTTTTACATTATTTAAGCTTGCGATTCCACTATATACATTGCCGGTTAATAATCTGAATATATAATCTGCCTTCTAAGTATAAAAAGTAATCTCTGTTAGAAAAGCGTGGGCATGTAGTCAATATAAACATCCGTGTACTTAACATTCGTTCTTATTTTATAATACAGTATTTTAAAAAACGAAGGCTAAACTAAGTGTCTTGATCTTCTATAGCCAATAAAATGAACAGTGTGTATTCTAGATATGAGTGTTAATTCTCGCTGTCAGTTAACAGAACTGACAAAGTATTTAATAGATATTTATATAGATTTTTATACTTTTCTTTTTAAATACACCACTAGTATTATATTATTTGTGTAGAATATTGATCAAAGAACTAAGATAATTGCTTAATAAGTATGTCTATTAAAGTATGTTTATACAAATAAACTTCATTCGATTTCCTTTATTAAGACGTAGAATAAGAAATTAAAAGTCAAACTATGTGTTTTGTGTAGGTTAGCTTGCTTAGATTTGTATCCTACTCAAATCTACAACTTACGACGTTCCACTTTCATGCCTCGTGTTAATAATGAACGGAATGAAATGTTGGGTATCGTGTTCCTCTAAGTACAACTCCACGCAGCAACACAGCAGTTTGCCTTCTCTTTCCTCTTGTTGTTATCCGTGTTGCTAATCGTCTCAGCACGACAGCCAGCATAGCGCACAGGTTGTGTTCTTACCATCCTGCAATTCGTCAACACTGCTGATCCACCAGAGAAAGCGTGAAGTGTATATCTCATGTCCTCCCACAACTGAGGACAAAAGGAGCTTTAAGGCCAATCTCGGGAATTTTAGTGATTATGAAAACATTAAATTCAAACATAATTTTCATATCAAAAAACATCTACATTGTTTTGTTACAAATATATTATAATTTGTACCTAATATTTTGGTGGAAACAAACATTATAGTTTTTTTTTATTATTTTTGCACATAAATTATATCCGAGTTTGGTATAATAAGCCAAAATGAAGCAAGATGTTATTTTTCGAATGAACGGTGCTTCATTATGCATACCGTTAAGAAATGGTTTTATTTTTTTCACAAACGTGGGCGTTTTAACAAAAAATATTGTCCAACTCTAAGACATGACGTAAAAGTTCAGGTTATGTACATACACTTAAAAAATTTCTTAAAAAGTCATATTATGAGTTCTTGAAAAACATAATATGAAGTTTTGATATAATAATGAAACTGATAAAAATGTTAACGGGAAACGTAACCTCATTACAAAATGTATAATCACTCTAAAATAAATGTCTAGCTATTTGTCTTCAAATGAGACGTTTACAATGTAATGGATTTGGGGTTGTGTGTTTAATTTTTTTTTTCTTTTTTAGAATTTTATTGTAACGAGACTGTAAGGCTACCATTTTTTTATCATTTGTGTGTGCGTTTTGTTTCATTTGTTTGTCACGATAACGGCAAAAACTATGACTTTGTCAAGTGAGGGTCCAGAATCATTTTAATTAAACATTTTCTGTTGCTGTAAATAACGTTGTTCAAAGTTTCTGCGCACTGGGCATTTTTGTTAAAAAATAAAATTATAGTTTTGTTTACTCCAGCATCCTTCAGGATTTTCAGGTAAAATAAGGACAATTTGGTTGATGCTGAACGTGTTCCAGGGTACAGCTCGAATATTTCGATGAGCGCTCTAATGGGTATCTCATGCAAGGTATTTTTTAAAACAAAGCGCGTATGCGTATATTTCCGTAAATAACTTTTCTGAGAACATAAATTACTTCCAGGAAAGATAAAATGGTATTATCTGTTGACGCCAATTTTTACTTTAATCCTATCGTATGTTGCCAGAGAGAAAATGTAGTGAAAATGGCAAAAAAATGGTATTTTAGGTCATTGGTGCTCAGTCTCTTGAAAGCAAAGCAGAAAAATACATCTTGGTGTCTGTGGTTCAATGATTAGGCTTTTGACAGATGCAATAACAACATACTGTTAAAGGCGATTCAGGATCAAGTGAACACTAAAAAAAAGCCCTGCTAAAGTTCTATTTCCAGCCAACTCGTATTTTTCCGCGCGTAACGGCTAACAACGGGACATGTCTAACCTCTCTGGACACGGCACTCAATGTTTGCGCATGCCTGATAAATTATGCAGTCGGTAGGAACCTATAAAGTTTGATTTAAAACATTCATTAATTGAATAAAATACAAGTAATTCGATTTTGGTTGAATTTGTTTAAGTATTATAGCATTTAAAAGTAAAAATACATGGAACTATGACAAACTGTATTATTGTGGACATACGTCATTGCAATACTATGTCGTA
>PNEQ01014746.1:31301-53245 GCA_003012365.1 Medauroidea extradentata
AAAAAAAAAAAAAAAAAAAAAAAAAAAAAAAAAAAAAAAAAAAAAAAAAAAAAAAAAAAAAAAAAAAAAAAAAAAAAAAAAAAAAAAAAAAAAAAAAAAAAAAAAAAAAAAAAAAAAAAAAAAAAAAAAAAAAAAAAAAAAAAAAAAAAAAAAAAAAAAAAAAAAAAAAAAAAAAAAAAAAAAAAAAAAAAAAAAGAGACAACAAGCCGAGTTGGCAGTAGTCAGCACATCCATAAACCAAAAGAACAGAACGTGAAAGATCCAATAAGGAATTAATCAACAAAAACAAAGACAAAAAATAATGATAAACAACCAAAAATAAAAGTCGAACTACAAAACAAACGAATATGTAAAACTCAGGACATCAAAATTAAGACAGCACTGACAATACAGGAACGAATACAATAATGGACACAAGACAGGATAACAACGACAACGTCACAGACAACACACTAGACGACACAACGATTAAGACACAAAAGAACACAGTAGATTTCCAAAGGCCGACTTTCCACGACGTTTCGGGAGCTGACATCTGCTCCTGTCTTCAGGTAATGTAAAAGTGAAAACTGGAAAAATTGAACAGTATTTATAGCCCTCAGCTCTGTTCCTGGCGCGAGAGCAATGGTAGTCGAGCTCTGTCCTGATTGGCCGCGCACCTTTTAATCTTAGTTTCATTCTAAGATTTCCGGGACGACATAATACTGCAATGGCGTGTGTCCACAATAATACAGCTTGTCATCCTGTGCCATTGCAAGAAACAATCAAAGATAACATGGAACTATATTGCGTAATTTCGCTGCCAACCATACAAGCAGTAAGACAACTAAATTTAATGTTGAATTATATACAGTAACGGCTAGTGATATTTTTCAAAGGTTATATTTTTAGTGCTCACTTTATCCCGAATGTCTTATACATTATAATTTGCGTGCTATTGTACCACAAGGACCGCGATCGGCCGCGGGCTATAAAGGCGACTATTACTCGTTAAACACTTGATCATCACCTCTATGAGGCTCAACTAACGTCTGTCTTCCCCTTGAGAACTTCTCTTAACAGCAGCATCTTGAGAGCCAGTGTGGAAGACTAAGGCGAGGATGGACCATCGGCATAATGCAGGATCAGATATAACTGGAGCACCCAGACAAAATCCCTCAGCAACAAATGTCCAGTACCAACATGCAAAAATCGAGCAACTCTACTGAAGTGAGGGGCAACATGACTCAGTTCGAGTTTACTTTTATGGCGGACATTATTTTCGCATGAACTTTAATCACAATTTGTGTGAGATACGTGTTTTGTAATCTGACTAGTTTCAAGTTTTCTGAACAAAATAAATTTTCGTATGTGCAGAGTACCAGTTTTTGTTAAAACTTTAACACTTAAAACAAGTGTGTTTAAGAGAGACTGTTTTTGTTGCATAGACTCAGAGAACTCATATTGAAATCATTAAAATATTTGTTTCTGGAAATTAAAACCACGACATGTGTTAATGAATGTTCTCGTATTCTACTTACCCTAAAAATAATTACTCAATTTATAGTGCAAATTTTATGTTAATAGTGGCTTCAGTTTATCGTAAAATAATTGTCCGTAAATGGACGCTAAAAATAGTGTTTCTATCACTACATACGTCTACGTTAAAAAATATATATTTCCGTAAATAATGAACTACAGTTTATAGGCTACAAGTTGAGTTTGACAATATTATCTTTATTAACTGATGAAAGATTTCTTATTAAAACAAATAATGTACACTATAAAAATAAAGCTTGTATCTGAAATAAGTTATAAAATAGTGTTAATGCATAACAACAAAGCAGGCCGCTAGTCGGTGGGTTTTCTCGAGAATCTTTCGCTTTCTCCATCCCCTCATTCCGGCGCTGCTCGATACTCACATCATGTCACCTCCACCAGTCCTTAAGACCATTATCCCTCATTTCTACTGCTTTTACTTGTTTTTTTTTTTTTTAATTCAAAAGGGGGTAGATATCGGAAAACTGTTGCACGGTTTGTTAACATATTTTTTAACAGACAAAATACGCAATATTTCATCAAATTATGCAATTACGGAAATTCTCAAGAATGAACTAATTAGCCAAACATGTAACACTTATTCTCTAGAAAAAAAATGAGACTACGTATTAAAAACAATTTTCAACAAAACTGTGCAACAGTTATTCGATACCTGTTCTCGTTTAGTAATAAAAATAATTTCATTGAAAGCGGTATTAATTATTTCTTTATTTCCCTACAAAGAGTTTTCCCCCGGTTTGTTACAATGTCTTTCGTGCGCATCTGCAGCGCTGCTTCATGGTTATTGGCAGCGTGCCTGTGCGACATGGTATCTTTCATTTCACTGGGCCAATCACAATAAAGTTACTACAACACCTCATGTCCGTGATATGTGGGTAGAACATCAAGACACGCGAGAGTAAGAACGTCCAATCACTGGCCATGAAGCACGACTGCAGATGTGCTCATAAGACACTGAAACAAACTGGGGCAAAATTCTTTTCACGAAAAGTTCGTGACCTAATCATGACTTTAAGACCTAGATAAACGCTGAAAACATAAATTGATTTCTACACTTTTTTCGAAGCCAATATGGATAATATACTCAATGACAATCCTAGATAATGGTATTTGCCAACTTTATGAGTAAATATTTATCCAGAATTACTAATTCGTTACGCGTGATCTCTTGCGCAGCAGTTAAATGCACGAGGTTCCGGCGTCAGAGATTGTGCCTCAGAAGTTCGTAAAACTGGAAACAATTTTGTTTAAAACATTGGCTAAAACTATTGTCTAGGATTGCCATTGTTTAATTTTCGCAAATTAGCTTCAAGAAACCTACAGTTATAGATTAATGCTTTTATCGTTGAATTATGTACCACGCCCTCTTAAGTTATGACCAAAATCACTTCACGTTGTTTTTTAAGTTACATGCCTAACCACATATGTAAATTTCGTCTATACAAATTAACTTAATTTTCCCAAAATTTCTCCAGGAAGGCACACCTACTTTTTATTTTGTGGTTTGAACTAATATGCGTGATTAATTACGTACACATTCAAAGTGAAATATTACTACAAAATAGGAATTTCACGGTATATAAAATTCTGGTTTGCATACACGTTAAAATTTTGGAGAGGAAACAATCCGGATCGTCTAGGTTTTTGCTTCTCCTGAAGCATTTACCACCATAACTTTCGCTAAAAATAGAAGTATCGGCTTTCAATAGGCGGCCTCCCACCGTTAGACATCCTTTCTCCAGTTTTCATCTTCCCCCTTCATATTTATTTTCATTGTCCTCTCTCCCTCTCTTTCTCTCTCCTCTACACCACCAGATTGCTCGTACCGCTTAACTTCACCCATACGGTCATTCATCACTTCAGATTTTCTCCCTTGACATTGGTCTCTCTCTGTCTCTCTCTCTCTCCATTTCCTCTTCATCCGCTGACGTCATGCGTATCATTACTACCATTCCATGAAAATAGAATAAGCGATAAATCGACTGGACGTCGATAATCGACACCCTCTCCAGTATAAACGTAACAATCGACTGATAAAACTCAAAGGATCATTTTCTTCTGTGCAATAGCGAGTAATGAAATATTACTAACAAGAGGGGTGAGATAAGTTAACATGTTTTAAACGGAACCATGCTTCGTAATCCCTGAATCTACAAACCAGACATTCATCCCCATCTTCCTACCGCTCATGAGAAGAGCCATTTTAATGCCGCATTACAAGAAGCCTACGCCCTACGGAAAATTTCAAGGACATTGAGTTCATAAACTTTACAACGTGAAAGTTTGTGGAAATTGCTGAGTACCTACGTAGCAAAACGGCAAATGTAAAGGAACAGACGAAAGCGAAAGGTAGCGGAGACGGAGACAGTTATTTTGCGGCAGACAATTTCATCTGCTAATGAAGTGATGTTAAACTGTTTCACGCTCAGAAAATGTTTCGCTGTTGCGTCGAAACTCAAACTCAACTCTGATACAAGCACAGATTGTTTCTGAATTTGTTCTCGCGGTGCCAAAGTTACCGAACTGGAAGTGCTCTCAAAGTTGCTCAGTGGCTAAAATTTAACGCCCTTCTCTGACTGATAAAATTCAACTGTATATAATAGATTCTGAATGGACTTGAAATAATTAAAGGGAAATAAACGGTAAAATTAATAATTACTCCACAGATTATTAAATTTACGTACCACGCATAATTTTAAACATATTTACCATTACTTAAGAAATATTAGAAAATTAAATGAAGAAAGTTATATGTTTAATTTAAGCAAATAGATGTTAAAATAATTAAAGATTATTAAAATTATTTTATGTTTTTAAAAAATTGCCTAATCTTAGAAACATATAACATTCACAAGTAACGAATATTTTATTTAAATTTTATTGCATGTTTTGCAGATGCAAAGTCCCAAAAAACTTTCATGCAATTTTAATTCATGGATTAACATAACTCTTAAAAATTGGTCTTTCATAGTTATTATTGTTAAAATTCAAATCATAATAGGTTTAAGTGCGGCTGTGAAAGAAAATAGAAATAAATTAATTACAGTAGTCATATTTGATAAATGCCGTGATAATTATGCCTTACATTAACTATTTCAGACTATCGCGTTACTTGCTAATGAAGTCTAGATATAGAAGTTCCTTACCAATTGTTTTACATGTATAGGCCAACACATGATTCAAACTGTGCAGGATGTATTTATGACTATATACATTTTGTATTTTTCTATTGGTTTAGGCGGAACCGCAAGTTACTGTATAAGTATGTTAATTATTTAGTATCAAAAAATCAAAGTAAACCAGAGACAACAAATAAATTATATCAATAATGTTAATATTCCTTGTTTCTGGCAGTGTACTTAAGGTTCACGTGTGCTAAAGTAGATAGATGGCTATAAAATACTTGCCAAAACATAGCGGTTGAATACAGGATAGAACAACAGGGATGGCTATAAACGTTTAGTTACGAAAATAAATTACCTCACAAACAACGGCTTATATACTTTTCACATAACATCGTCGGTAAAGAAAACGAAATACCTCGTTTGTAAAAACGGTAAATTTTCTGGAGGATAGAATACAAAATCGAGTTTTATTTCATTTGTAGGATTTTAAGAGGTTTTGGATCACAACTTACTGTTATCATAAAGATTATTTTGTTAGTGTTATTGAACAGAACATATGAACTATTCTAAATTCAGTGCTAATTGGAGAGCCAGTGAGCTAGTTCAGTTAATTTAATGGGTGAGCTGGTGTAGCTACTATTGCGTCTTTGCTTTTAGTTTTTAGACACGGAGAAAATTTAAAGATAGACAACCACCCATCTTCAATAAGAAAATCAAGTATGTATTGCTTTACTGTTTTTGAAAACCAATAGCCTAGTTGAACTAAGTACACATATTGTTTAGTTTTTCTATAAAACTACTGGAAACGAGAAGTAATTTTATTACGTCTGAAGATAATCAGCAAGGCTGTAGGAGTAACTATTTCAAATCCACTATTCCTAGATGAGGTCCCACGTCCATTACATTCTGCCAACTGTAGTTTCCCCGATCTCTGATGAGCTATTGTTCAGTTTACTTGAACACGTTGCCTGTCCTGAGAGAATGTTTTCATTCTCTAACCAACCAAAAAATATTTCTGAAAATATTTCTTAGTTAACATGACATACTTCTGTAATTTTTTTATCTGTGAAATTTACTGAACTTTAAATTATAGGTTTGTATTTTTATATTTCGGCAATAAGTATTTTGCGTATTCAATGCTGTTCAACAGCAAAACAAAACTATTAATGTATATTATTAGAGATTTCCGTTCTACCTGTAGATATTAATAAATTTATCATTTAGACCCAGATGCGCAACAAGGGAAGGGAGTTTAGGGGTTCAACATCCCTTCCCTTAGTCTGAAAAAATTGAAAATATAAAAAAAATACTAGACCATTCACTGTTTCATTATCAAAAGCCCTATTTAACAACTTAAAATTTAAAATTTTCCAAGGCGTGGACCCCAGGACCACCCGCTTTAAAGGGTTGGTCGGTGTTCATATAATATTCTCGGGCGAACCCCCCTGCACTTCCAACAGACACAAATCCTGGCTACGCCATTGTTTTTACCCATAATATGTTAACCGATAATTTTACATAGTGAAAATAAAATTTCATAAATAAAATAATAACTTACCCAATGGGTCACCGTGCTTACCAAACAATTGTGATGATTCACAGTCTATAGTGGTTTCGTAACACGGTTGTTATCCTTGGAAATATGTTTGCATTTTTAAAAACATGTTTGAAAAATAAGTTAATTTGTATAAGTTTTTACTATGTCTACGTTCCGATAGCAGTACAATTTTGATTATACCACTGCGCAAAATTTAAACTATGTAAAAAGACAATAAGTCCATAAAACTCTGCGCGAGAGGTTTTTTGATAGTGAAATTATTTTAAAATTAAGATGTTTTTATATCTCATCATAATAAACAGGGCTTCGTATATTATTATAGAAATAAAAGTTTGCCAATTTAAATGTTGTGTAGTTTCAAGCCCTTATTTTTCTAAAATGTTTTTCTTTTCAAGAAAGCATACTACTAATTAGCGTTGTACAACTGATGTCCACTAATACAATATCTATTTGACAAATATGACCCATCGAAGTTGATACGTAGTTACGCTTATATCCTTGATAGAGTATTCCAATTGTTCGCTCGACCTCTTACAATCGTCTAATATATAAAATTCTCGTGTCACAGTGTTTGTTTCCATACTCCTCCGAAACGGCTTAACCGATTTCAATGAAATTTTATATATACATTCGGTAGGTCTGCGAATAGGTTTTTATTTTTTTTTTATACTCCTAAGTGCTGTTGTTTAGTAAATATTTTTAATTTATTTATGTGACAAAACAACGTTTGTCGGGGCAGCTAGTGTATGATGTATGTATGTATATATATATATATATATATATATATATATATATATATATATCATAAGCAGTTTCTAACAGATAAAACTGTTAGTTAAGTAAGTAAGACACACTGCTTAGCAAACTATTGCCTAAACTTCCGTTTATCCTGACAGTAAACAGTTACACTCAATAATGTCGTGCACCCTCGTATTTTACATTATTGTGGAATATATTTACGAGCATTTGCAGTAGCATTAAGTATAAGTTTACCTATAGCATGACCCAAGATCAGAGGATCGTCACTTATTGCACATAGTTTCTCAGTTTTCCCGAAGTGCGCTGTCTTGTACACTTGTCGTTGCATTTACGGTAATACCTTCGTATTAGCGAGGGCTAGGGATTTCAAAAACCCCGCTAATTTTTTTTGAAATCGCAAATACAGAGACTAGAAACATAACGCATGGGAATAACAAGTTATGGAACCAGACAAATTAATTAGCGCATTTTTTATTTAAATCATGTTCAAATTTTTATAGTAGTGCATTTGTGTGTGTGGATATAATTATGAGGTTTATGAATGTAAAACAAATATTTCTAGTGATACTCTATGTTAAGTGAAACATGTAATTTAAAGAAAATCTTTGCGCAGTATATTCATTTAAATGTGTATTAGATGCGATGCGAGATAAAGCCTCGTAAAACCAATATTAATAGAACGTAAATTATTTTGTGCAGAGTACAGCTTAAAAATTTGATGAAGAAATATGTGAATTTTAATTATGAATCCTGAATAAATGTTTACAATTATTTTCACGTGAATAAGCGAATTCGTAACTACGGAGTTAGCGAACACAGAGGGATGGATAACTGTGCGACACAGACAGTGTGCTCTCGAGCAGTCGCAACTGTCCAGATAAAGTATGAAAGAGCCCAAGTTCCTTACTTTCTTAAACATTCTCTTTTGTGTCCGCCACGATAATATAGGATGTAACGGGAGGAAACGCAACATTCTGGAAGGTGGTAGTACTAGTCATTGTGATAAAAAAAGTTCACATGAACAAAGGGTTAATATGTGACGTTTGTTGAGATAGCCCCTTTTGAAAGTAAACATTGATATCTCTAAAATAACTGTTATCATTTTTCTCGACAGGTCACGTCACAATTAAGTAGGCAATGCATTGTCATGGAAACGTGTTTACATACACAGTGTGGACTGTGAACATGAACATTGTGTTTGACATGACATAAAACAAAATGATTGTGTACTGCAAGGAGGAACATAACTGTGAATAAGATAATAGCAGTAATTTAGAGCTTATCAATGGTTACATTCAAATGGGGCTATCTCAACAACAATCCCATATTGACTCCAAGTTCATATGAATATTTTTAATAGCAATGATCAATATTGTTACATCCTAGAATATTGCCCTTTCCTCTCGGGACATCCATGTTGAGGCTGTTATAGCATGTAAAGACGTTATACACCACAAAGGCATTATAGATAGTAAGAGGTTGTTTGGTCAACGCTTAACATCGAGTTCTTTAGCGCTGGTGAGGGATGACATGAGGTGAGTATGGAGCAGTGTGGAATGAAGGGGCGGGGGAAACGAGAGATCCCCGAGAAAACCCGTCGACCAAGGGCATCGTCCGGTACGATTCCCACAGGCGAAAATCATGGAACCAACCCCCGCCGGGAACTGAACCCGGATCGCCTTGGTGGGAGGATTATGGTCTGACCATTCGGCCACCGTGGACCCACAAAGGCATTATATTTCGGGGAAAATGCTCCAGTAAGGTATGATTTATTTTCTTTAAATAAAAGGTTTACTATTCCATCCGTAACGAGTCCCAGTAATGTACAGTAAATATCTTGTATTTATTTCAGTAATAAACAAAGAATTAAAACTTGACATCATAAATTAAGACGGATATATGTAATATTTTAACTGTTGGAGAACATTTGAGCAACGGTTAACAACGTCATTAAAAGATTTTGCGAGTCTTATCTGTATGTACGCAGTGTTTCTTTAACTGAAAGCGAGTGAATTAATCGTCAAAGTTCGAGAGAGCGAAATCACAGCGATATCGGTCTCAGAGAATGCAAAAGAGTGCTGTGCTTAAGAGAGTGTTTTTAATGTGATAAACCACCTTAGTTTCCGGAATTTTGCAAAACTAAATTTTCAAAACATATTTTTGAAAGGATTCAACCCTCCTTCCAGGCCATTAGCTCTCATTCCTATATAGAGAAGTTTAGTTTTCATACATAAAAGAGAGGAAATATCAAAAAATTCGTTCCCAAGTTTTGTTCGAAAGTTTTTTCTATACATACTCATTTTTCCTAGACAGTAAAAATCAATTAACTTACTTAAATTAGTTACCTAAATATTTTGCCGAAAGAATACAATTTTTCATCTATAAACAACATTACACGTGATAAAAAAATTAAAAAAAAAAAACGTAAGTTAGTTTTAACGTATCCGCTCTGCTTTATCGAAGAAGCAACAGAAATTGTTAATTAAGTCTTTATCGTTCCTTTTAGATACATGTTACATATTTTTTTTTTTATTATTCGAAGTAAATCACGTATTCAAGTTAGGCGAAGAATTTCTTAACTAATGGGGTATAGACAAAGAAGAAAATGTTAAAGTACGGGAGGTAACTCGTAACAGACATATATACTGGCACATAAATGTGTTGACGTTACTTCTTTCACACGCAAAACCGCTAAACGTATTCGTAACATGTTCACCTAACAAAAGAACAGAAAGTTGAAATTATGCTTTAATAATTTCAAAAATGCAGCACGCTCATCATAAATATGATTTTGGGGACCTTCAAAACTAACTAATTTGTTTTATTTTGCTTCTATAGCTACAAAAATACTTCCCGGGTTCGTAATGCACACCAGTAGAAGTGTGTGAGGACTTCGCAACACACTTTTAAAAAATTAAATATTACCGGTCGTCGCTTACAGTCCGTTAATGGCGTTCACGTGGGAAAAAAATCATAATTTTAGGTTTGCTTGGCATAGTGTTAGTTTTATAGGCGTTATTTGTGACTATATTTTCTACTTGTAGACATTTTTTAACTCTCATTGTTTTCCCACAGTGGCTTGTCGAAGTCAGAATTTGTAAGTTTCAGGAACAATGTTTAACGAAAACCAAGTTATTTACTCAAATGAAATAATTTACACTGAAATTACATAATATGGGCTATATGTTTAAATATTTAAAAACACGCAATGTAATTCCTTTGTACTTTTTTAAAAAATCCGAAAATTAAGAAAATTTACCTTATTTATGGTAAATTTTAAGAAAGACAAAATTACTTTGTTGTGTGTTTTTAAATGTTTAGCATTTAGCCCATAATATCAAATTTCAGTGTAAATTGTTTCATTCGAACAAGTCTCTTAGTTTTTGTTAAACCTATGTTCCTGTAACTTGCAAATTCTGACTTTGGTATGCCGCTATGGGGAAACTACGTGAGCTAAAAAATGTCCACAAGTGGAAAATGTTGTCACAAGTGACGTCTATAAAACTAACACTATGCCAGGCAAACACAAAATTTCGAATTGAACATCCTTAAGAAGCCGTGTCAGTGTTTCAGGCGCATGTATGCAACCCGCATTAACGCCATATAAATCAAGGCTAATTTTACGTTCTCTGTAGCAATAACAGTATTACACATATCAACATTATCTTCACGTTTTATAAGAGACAGAGTCATTCTTATTTTTGCTGCGAAGTCAAGTACAATTAATGGTTGCTACAAATTTTACGAAACTTTATTTAGTATTACGTTGCTAATGTAACAGCTTGTTATGCTTAATTTTGCAGAACGAAGCTCTATTAATAACGGCTGTGTCTTTGATAAAGTCCGAAGATAACGTTGATATTTGTAATACTGTTATTTCTATAGAGTACGTAATATTAGCCTTGATTTATATAGATTTAATGCGGGTTGCATACATGTATCTGAAACACTGACATGGCCTCTTAAGGTATACATATAATAATAAAATGGAAACAATGCACGCCAGTTTGGCGCGCCGCTAACATAAGTGAAGCAGTAAGCGTCGAGTGTGGCAAGCTGAACATTATCGCTTCACTTTCCCACACATCGAACGCCGGAAAATCACACGTGTTACATAGACCTACGTACATATTTTTTCTTGTGCGCATAACGGCGTTCTGCGTCGAAAAAATCGTAATTTTATGTTTGTACCATCATTGTTCAGTTCTTACGCATTAAATTAATAGTAATTTCCCACAAGTAAAATATTTTCCCGTTTCATAGTTTTCGTGCAGGCGCGTGTCAAAGTAGTTATCATTTGATTATTTTCGTTACTTACTCAAAATAAAAACAATTGAAACGATACGAACGAAATATTTATATGCTCTTCACGATAAATTGAACACTGCATAACGTTTTATTTCAGCTGTTTTGCAGCTATTTTGCAATTTTTAAAATGAAAACCCCTATGTAACTAAACACTGGTGTAAGCATTCACACACTCTCAACGGTTAACATATATTGGCTCGGTAAAACGTATTTCTAATTATTTACACGTTCAATTTATAGTGAACAGCCTATACAGGATGTTCCTGAACTACAGGTACAAATTGTAAATTGTGGTTCCTTATAAAAAAATTAGGCTTAGTTACTTATATCAATTTTCGCCTAGCGCTTTTTAAGGGAGATATTAACTCTTGAAAATCTACTTCTAAAATAATTTTTTGGCATAATATCGGAAACCACGAGGAGATATATTACAATTCTGCGCACAATGATTAGTGTTATCGATATCTTTAACCCGTGAAGTAACCACACATTAAAACTCTCCCCTTCATGAAAATAACAGGGGTGGCCACACTTTTATTGACCACAACTTTTGTGCCGTTGAGTTTTGTGAACGTTATGTTGTTTTTCTTAACAGTTGATCCTAAGTAACAAACAAGGTCCTCGTGCTGCAAGTCGCTAGAATGCGCTGTTTACGAGAGAAAAAATCATTCAAATAGTCAGTGGCTGCAATACACTGCATGTTGGGTGAGCATTACAACCTCTACCAAGCAATTATAGCATCGTAGGCACATAGTGCTGGTAAATGCATTTTGTAAACAGAAAAATTCACCTTGCGCTGCAGTTCTTTAAAAGCATGTCACAAATTTAAGTCAAGGAAACCTCAACAAAAGAAACTTAAATACTACAGTTCCACACACACTGTCCAGCTCATTCCTTCGTCTCTGGCGCATTTCAGGTGTGAATTTATGTAACAAGCAACCGAAGTTCGTAAAGTATACGGTATATTAAATTTTTTGAGCTACAGAATGACACCCATTTGTATTTAACGTAAACATTATTTTTTTTAAATTACAGGAATAATCAAGGGATATTTAATACAAACCTACGTGAAATTGTAAAATTACGGGTTTTCCTGTGCAAAGCAGTTGTATGAACGGATAGTCTAAAATTGAAACGCCTGGTGAAGTGCGTATAGGCTAACCCGCAAACCTGAATTGCATTGCGGTTTTGTGGACTTTTCAGGGGCACAAAAAATAGGAGAGACAGAAAACCCCTGTATCGTTATTATTTTGTAGCAAAAAAAAAAACTGTCACCTTATTATAGCCTAAGGAGACCTGGAGACTATTAGTTGCGAAGGAAGATATTTTTAGCCCTATCAGCAGTTATAATAACCAATAAAGTGTTCGCCTCCCAGCAAAACTTTCTTCATACAAATGGAACGAATTAGTGAACGTCTCATCGACGGAGAAGTCGTAAGAGACGGTGACCCATAACTTAACACAATGATAGAAACTTGAAGAGCGGTCACGACCTTTGTTACGTAACCATATCAGCATTCGTCTGGAGTGATTTCGTGAACATATGGAAAACCGAAATAATGATAGTCGGAGACGGATACGATAGCCTATGAGGTCACTGTATATTTCCACAGGTTGTTTGTTGATGTTACCATTGCCAGACGTGTTTACGTGAGTAATTTCCATTTCCCCTGCTCTTGCATTGTTCACTTCACATAATCCTCACGAGCAATCAGCGGCTAGCCGTTGAGAGTTTTATAAAACAATATCTCTCTATATCTCTGTCTCTCTTTCTCTATCTCTCTGTGTCACTTTCTCTCTCATCTTTCTCGCTTTGTCCAGAAGACGGAACCCTTTATTCACAAAATTCATAGAACTGTGTTGAATTTAAAATAGAGACATTTTTCTTAAAAACTGTTTTATCCATTAAATTATTTAAAAATAGCATTTCATGTCATGGCAAAATATTGACATTACAGATTTACAAGAATAGATAAGATTATATAAGACTAGGTAAGATTTACTGTCGAACGACTCATATCGTGCCTCAGGAGTTTTACTTTTTAAATGTAGAGACATTAATGCGCTGTGCTATGTAGTCGTATGTCAACGTTTTCACTGCCAAGCGTAGGTAGTGAAACGATAAAAAAACAATTATGAGTTACGGACGGAACATAAATTTAGTTTAATTTATTTGTATTTAATAAATTATGCCGTAAATTCTGATATTGAGGATTGGAAGGTTCTGGATATTTGTTAAATGCAGTGTCCAAATATTGTTCATACAGATTAATTTACAATGGATGATATAATTTTAGACGACTACATAAGGACAAAAAAACTTATGAATACTTGTCGTTGCAGCGATGTATTCCGAAGCAAAAGCAAATAATAACTAGTTATAACTAATGACCCCAGAAGGGGCTTAAAGTGGTACAAACACAATTCCACGAGTACAAAATAACAACAGAGCAAGTCTATATAATTAAAAGTTTTCCTATTAAAGGAAAAATATATTTTAAAAACTTTGCCGTCCCATGATAAACACTCATTGACAACTACATTCCAAAAACCAATAACACATATGGGTTTGCGTAATGGAAAATTGCGGATCCCGCTACTCGAGTAGCGGGTTTGAACTCCTTAAGGGTATCTCCCTAGACAAGCTGCGTTTGTGTGTGTGAGGTATGAGCGGTAAGGTTCCCATTGACCGGCGTATGTAGTGCATTATCGCCTCTCCGCGCAACCCACTCATTTGGCGTGTTTCTGTATTATCGTTTTTCCAATGGGACTTTAAGCGACTACGACATTATTTTATTTATAGGTAGCATAGTTCAAAGCCTAACGGTAATTTCTATAGTTCTGTTTTTCGAAATCAGTTGCTATTTTTCCAGATACGGAAGTCTGGAAAATCAATTTTTTGGTCATTTTTAAGGGCCAGAAAATGGTGTTTCTAACAAACGTGCCGAATTTTTATAACTATAGCGACGCAGTTTGGAGTGTGTGTTCTTTTCTTAGATATAGAAATGTAATGCGCGTTGAATAGTTTCGTCAAAAAAATAGTCGTAACAGCTGCAACGCATTTTAAGCGGTGGTAGGGATGCCCCTTAAGAGTCTCAGAGTTTCATACAGTAAGGGCATTAACTTTTTTTTTTTTTTTTTTTTTAAGAATACTACTAAACGTGTGTACAATATATTTAGCTACGAAAAGAAAACACGTTTGAAACTATGTTTCTCTATTTTTGTTTTCTAGATGTTTAGAAACGTGGTTTCGAGGCACCCCAAAATGGCTTAAAACGAATTTTTTCAGACTGCTGTCGCTTAAAAAATACCGACCAGAATCGTAAAGCAAAACTAGTGAAGAACGCGCTAGACTTTACTGTGCACTTACCGTAAATAAAAAAGTAGGGTCGCCGGCAGTCTCATAGGAAACAGCCAACGACCGAAACACTGCGCGCCGTTATCGCGCCCCGTGCGTAAAGGCGATGCGGCTGTCGACACACGAGCCAGTCTAGCTCTTATAGCCTGCCTGTTTCCGAACCTTAAACGCGGCATCTAACGTCTGCTAGGGCTCTTAAGGCTGTTCAAGTGCGATAAAATCATAATTTTATATTTTTATGAAATGTCGTTAGTTTTGTAGACGATACTTGTGAGTGTAGTTTCCTCTTACAAAATAATTTTAGCACGCACAGTTTTCTCATAACGGTGCGTCAAAGTCAGAATTTGCTTTTTACGCTGTCATGCCGATAGTGAAAACCAATCAATCTACTCAAACAAAATAATTCGCTGTGAATTTACATCCCATTAGCTACGCAATAAAATATTTAAAAACCCACAATGCTATAATTCGAATTTTTTAAATGTACAGAAAAAAATTACAAAATCCAATATATTTTTTTTAAACATAACTTACTATTTCGCGGGATGTTTCTTAATGTTTTATTACATAGCCCATGGCAGGTTATTTCATTGTGAATTATTTCACTTACGTAAGGGAACTGGTTGTCACTATTTACATGGCAGCAGAACATGCAAATTTTTACTTTGACGCGCCGTTATGAGAAAACTATGCGTGCTAAAATTGTTTTCTAAGAAGAAACTACACTCACAAGTATCGTCTGCAAAACTAGCGATATTTCATAAAAATAAAAATCATGATTTTATCGCACTTGAACACCCTTAAGGACTGTCCTAACATCGGAAGTGAGCCGACTCCCCACCGTAGACTTTCTGGCCCGAGTAGCTAGTACATGTTAAGGGCGCGATTCACCTCAGTTTTCAACGTTTTTTTTTTTTTTTTTTTTTTTTTTTTTTTTTTTTTTTTTTTTTTTTTTTCATTTTTATATTGTTACCAGTTTTTTTTTATCTTCTTTATATATAAATTGTGATTAAATTTTCCTCTTAGGAAATGTTTGTATCTCTCATAGTTTTTGCGTAAGGAGTCGTAAACGTCAAAATTAGGACATTAGGCCTACGGTTTTAAGTACGCCACTAAAACCAACTGACATTCCAAACTGAAAAAAGTTCACACTACATCACAATGTTGTAGGCTATGATTTGACATATATAAAAAAAAAATAATATTTTTTTTTTGTATTTTTAAAAAAGAATGTTTTTTTTTTAATTCAGCATTTTTTATTAAATACAAAAGTATTTTATTTTTTGTTTTTATGTATGTCAAATCATAGCCTACAACATTGTTATACATTGTGAATTTTGTTGGTTTCGTATGTCAAGTTGGTTTTAGTGGCGTACTTAAAACCATCAAGTGCAAATTTTGACGTTTACGAATCATTACGCAAAAACTATGAGAGATACAAAAGTTTCCTAAGATGAAGATTTTATCACAATTTATGTCTAAAATAAGAAAAAAATATCTGGTACAAATATAAAAATAAATAAAGACGTTGAAAACTGAGGTAAAAACGCGCCCTTAAGGCTCGGTTTCAGTCGCCATATTGAAGTATTATTTTATCGATTGTTTAAAATTCTGAGAATAAAAATGTTAAATCGGTGGTTATACCGCAAATTATATTTACTTTTCACTACAGTACATACATGGCAAATGAGGTTGAACTGTAAAGTTAGGTCGCAACCAGTCGGGCAAATTATGAATATAAACAATTTGCCACACAGATTGCGGCGTAATTATATGTTAACAGCTAAATCGAAATATCTGTATTGTAGCGCATCGTGAACATAATTTGCGGTATAATCGTATATTTATAATTTTTCATATTAGAAATTTAAAAAAAATTAAAAAGAAAATTAAATACAATATGGCGACTGAAACCGAGCCTTAATGGTCCCTTGTCCATGGTCATGGCTGAAGACAATAACGGCGGGAAAGGCGTATGAAGAAAACTTTCGAATACTACGAACGCGTCTGAGGTGACAACCTTCATTATAAGGATAATATAAAATCAGTGACGCTGCTTTGCAATGTAATGGCGCTGTCACCAAATGCTAGGGGGAGGGGGGGGGGAACCCTGACCAAAAACTATTTGGTCCTTCTGGTATGGGATTGAGACATGTGCCCACATCTTATAACCATTAAAATATTTAAATAATATTAATCCAAGTGCCAGAAAATAAGGCGAATTGGATTTCGGACACTGTAATATACAAACTTTGTTTAAATTACTGATCGGGTCTATCGACATTCGCCCCTTATAGCTTGATAGGTGTACAAAACTAACTCCTAGTCTCGCCTAACCGGTAAACACAAAAAGTGTTCTTCGAACCAAATGTCCTTGAAGCAGCACACAGTACGCCGGTAAATGATTCGTTACAGTATGCACTTTGCCGTCAAAAGTATAGAATTTCTCGAAAGCAGTACGGTCATAGTATAAAAGATGTTACCTACCACGCGTTTCAAATGCATTTTAATATACAAGGAAATACTTTTTTTTTACGAAAGTATTCTACATGCGCCTGTTGTGCCAATGTACGAAAATTAAACACTTCGGGCGAGGTCGTAATTTCATTGTCCAGATACCGTGCTGATAAACAACACTGTTCCGAAGCCTTCAAAATGTAATAACCGGACGTATGTGAAACTCAGAAATGCACACTGAACTTCGATACAGACTTTCCACCAATAAAATTACATAGTCAATGCTTAGAGTCCCATAGTAAAACTGAATCGGCAGGAATCTTGCATACTAGTTAAGTGCTTGGCTCGTTTTGGCGATGCGGCATTTGATTCCCGCTTCAAGGTCGCCCATATAGCTGTCACTTCTGAGCCTCTAACACGCAGGCATGTAGCGCTCTTAAAGACCACCTCACACGATACCTTAATTCTGTTATCTTATTTTATACCCATGAGTATAGCATCGGGTATAACAGATTCTCAGGCAGTTTATGTAGAAGAAAAGGCTCGTTTCCCCTTGTATGCATTTACACGGTACCCGAAGTGCAAACAGAAAACTACCGATCAAGATGGCGATTACTTCTATAATAACAGCCTCAAGCTGTATGTATTTATGAATGCGGAACTTTGTGTTCCTGTGATACATTTTTGTACATCAACTCACTCTTTATTGTTGTGTAAATAGACTTGAACATTTCAGTTACTTAAAGTATTCGAAATAAATTAATAAACACAACTTGAAAAGTTCGTGGCTGTTATTCAACACAAAATATATGTTTACTTCTTGTCCACACATCCCGATGCAACGCAGTAGAAATATTTTTTTTTTTTAGTAAGGCTTTTGCTTTCAGTTCGTGTTCAATAAAACTTAGCCCCCCCCCCCCCCTCCTTTTCCTTCGTCACCGACATCAGCAGTCAGTCTCGACTGAACTTGAAGAGAAACCACGCTATATTAACCAGCCGTCGTACTGTCGTATCTGTGCTGCAATACCAGCCTGCATCGGAAATACTAGTGCGACGTACCATAGCTGTGGTAACAAATGTGGGTATATTCGCTGGAGAATGTTCACATTGTGGAGGTGAGAATCAATTAGGCTGCAACGGACCTTCTGGACAACCATCTCCCAGCTGGCTTGGTGAGTTTGTTCAATACTACGTTTGAAAGTTATCTCTAACATACGAAGCGCGTTGGTTTTCAAGAAGGGGTGAAACACTTGGATCGTCTCTGGATCTGGCTTGAGATCAAGAATCTTAGTTTTAGTAAGGTTCCACTTCGCATTTGATGCTTGACTGTACCTCATTAGGATATCATTGTCACTTCGAACAATGGCGGATACATCATCAACGTACCCAGTAAAAGTTATGTGGTGGCCATTGACATGCAGACTGATAAGAGCGGGATGAAGTTGTCTCATAAGTGGTTCAATTTAAACCACAGACAGCGACATTGATAAGAGTCACCCTTGTCGAACAGAGGATTTTATATTAAATTTCCGTCCGAATCGGCTATTCAGAGAAACTTTCGCTGTCGCATTTGAGCTGAGAGTACGAAAAACTTCTAGGTATGGGGGGGGGGAGGGGAGCAGCTCGCCTCTACGTTCCGAGGTGTGCGGACGTGTCTGTCCCCTCGGTGTGCAAAAGTGGAACAACTAAATCGCATTTGCCTCAACGTAATGTTGGGTGCGAACTAAACTCCTTTCGCGTCTTTCATATACTCTGACAAATCATGGAAGCTCGTCAACAAACGCCTCTCGTCAACACGCTTCGCATTAGGCGCCCTACCAAAACACTCGCCCTGGAATTACCCCGGTGGCTTGACGAGACCCTGGGTATTCAAGGTGACAGTTTGGTCGCTGTGCCTCTGTACGGGTGGCAGCGCTGCATATTTGTGAAGATAAAGTCATTGGTTCACTGTGAGAGTATAATTCATGCAATGGGAGGCAAACCGCAGATCCACACTTCTACGGGTGAGTCTATACGTGTAGAAATAGATATGGCCATAGACAACATGAAAACTGTTCGCGTTATAAATCTCCCAGTTCAAGTTCCGAACGAAAACACAATATATGCACTCACACCATACGGGAAAGTAAACTCTCTGGCATATGAAATGTGGGACGTGTACAGTAATTTCAAAGCAAAATCAGGAGACCGTATCGTGAAAATGGTGGTGGATGAGCACATCCCGTCACATTTAACAGTCAATGGACACGTAGGCTTTGCAGTATACGAAGGCCAGCCACAAACGTGCAGCCACTGCTCCCAGGCGGGACACCACCGTGCTGCCTGCCCCACTTGACAACACGCGCGGACAGGAGAGCGGCGCACGTGGGCGCAGACACTATCTGTCTCTACACGTGACAGACGTGATACCAACAACGTTGACACCAGCGTCCAGCCTTCCATGTCTAGTCGGCCACACAAGTCATCAGTGCAAACACGCACTGACGAAGGTAAAACGGATCACACAGATGAAAACGTGTCACTGCTCAATGTTAATACCTCACTACCCAAGCCAACAGTAGATGTAGAGCCTGCGTTTCTGCGCATACAAGACCCTTCCTCTGGCACAGATAATACTGCAGACATACAACAGGATGTAATCCCTATTATTCCTTAGAGACAAGAAGTACTTCACAGCTCATCAGAAAAAAAAGAACACATGGTGTTACAATTCAGTTCATGTAAGAAAATATAAGAAACCCCGCTGTGGTGATCGCTTTCCTTTGCGACATGACGTCACTATCCCAGAGAGCCCGCGATCTCAGAGAGAGCACTCCCTACTTGCAGCATAACAAACTATTACACAGATTAAGGACACCACATCCGAATACGATGCAGTGATGGGTGAAGCCAGCAATGACGACCCAGAAGATAACAGTCGCGACTGTTAATATCTGCGCAATAGAAGCAACATACAAATACCGCGCCCTGCATCAGCTTGTACGTGCACACGCAGTCGACGTTCTATTTACACAAGAAATCACAATACCATATTTGCCATGCTTTGACCAATATCATGTATACATAAACATCGGGAGTCACGGCAGAGGAACATGTATAGTGACGGGAAACCACATCCAGTTAATAAATATATGTCAACATCCATCAGGTTGGATTATCGCAAGAACGCTCGTCTCAATACAGACTCCATCCATAGCTGAAAACGCAGTAATAGGGCACTGCGTAAATGTTTACGCCCCGTCTTGCACACAACATACAATAGCGCAGATCGTGCGGGTGGACAGTACCCTGTAAACACGGCATTGCAAGAATTAGTTACAGCCACTGGCGTTGAAGATATCGTGGACACGCTGCTAGTACCGATACCCCATTTTACGTTTCACAGCCATGCGCCAAGCTCCCGACTTAACCGGTTTTACGTATCGCACGCCCAGAGACATGCAGTAAGGACGTATGGCGTCATCCCTGCCGCTTTTACTGAGGGCCTATTTTCGAGTTTTCGTTCGTATGCGCACCGCCCGCCTGACCGCTCGAAGTGCGCTGTTGGTATGCTTGAACACGTCTGGCGTCCTCGTATAGGAAATTCGTATAAGTAAGTCAACTCGAATGGTGACAGGCGGGCGAACTGGGGATTTCGTACACGAGAAGCCAAAAAAATTCAAAATTATAAAGCTATAAATAAAACAAGATTTCAACAATATTAGATGTTTTTATTAGTCCTTGACAATGTTTAAATAGAAACTCGCCACTAATTAAATTAGGTGTTAAAATGGGATTCAGTTTTTTGCGAGAGTATAATTATTTTACAATTCTTTACACGTGCTCTTTACACATCCACAACCGGCAAGGATGAAATTTGTGAACACGGAGTCGCGCCGGAATGAATGAGTAGAGGAAAACGGGATAACTTCGAGGAAACCACCGATCTTTGGCATCGTACGACATGATTCCCACACACGAAAATCTGGTTTGGCCTCGCTGGTAATCGAACCCAGGTACACATGTTGGGAGGCGAGCTCCATATCCGCTATGCCAACCGTGCTCACCTGTGTGTTTTCGTGAGAATAGGAGTATAACGTTTTAGTGGGACGTCACTTAGGATAAGGTTAACTCTATTACAGGTCATCGAAACTCTTATGAACGAGTTAAGGACTAAACTTTCAAAACTAGGAATGTCCAACTTATCCAATTACAGAAAATCGGGGAATAAAAAGTTATGTGCTAGGATACTAATAAAGATAAAATATGGCATGTTAACTATTCTACGACATATTAACTGCCAAATTCTGGTCATTAATATGAGATAATGTAAGTATAATATGTCGTTCGTTACTTTAAAAAATTGTCATTATTAGATACGAAAGAATATTAAGAACATATCTGACTTTAAAGGTAGCAAACTCTTTGGAGTAAAATTTTCGTAACTCAACGCCTTCCACAAAATAGCAGCTGTTGTGCTCTTGTTATAAATGCACAATTTCAGTGTGGTGTACATATGGATCGGGCATTTTTAAAATTCACTATGTACAAAGATAATAAGTTTATGTGTGGGAAATCAAATAAGTTCATGAGCTAAGTTATTTTTAACAGATCCTTCGGAAAATAATATGTTTGATTTGTATGTGCAGAAAATATGAAAATATGGACAAAGTTCCTATCAGTATCAGTTAATTCAGCAAAACAAAATTATATATATATATATATATATATATATATATACAGGGTGTATATTAATTCATGATACAACGCTTGAGGGCAGGTAGTACGAGCCAAAACAAGCACTTTTTAACTATAAACCCGTAGGCGGAAATGTACCGTCTTCGTAGGGGAGCGCAATGAA
>PNEQ01014757.1:0-31379 GCA_003012365.1 Medauroidea extradentata
GGTCATCTCACTTCTTGCGACCAGTTTCTGGCAGCAATGCTCCTCACATTTCACTACAGGGCAACAACAAGACTTGTCCAAGGAGGCGAGACGAGGGTAAGTCTTCTTGTAGGCCTGCCAAGGTCATCTCACTTCTTGCGACCAGTTTCTGGCAGCAATGCTCCTCACATTTCACTACAGGGCAACAACAAGACTTGTCCAAGGAGGAGAGACGAGGGTAAGTCTTCCTGTCCGCCTGCCAAGATCATCTCACTTCTTGCGACCAATTTTTGGCTACAACGCTCTTTACATTTAACAAATATATATTTTAATTGTTTACAATAATTGTTCATAAATTTATTCCCCCTTTTTAATTTCATCACCCTAGTCTTGTACTCCCTAAGTATATCTGGTTTTTTAAAATACAAGTCATAACGGCAGTGTCGCTACACATATACTGCCGTTAATGACTGTATGTGAACAAACAACTTGTACCTGAAGAATTACCTTTTTCAGAATTTCTTTTAATTTTGTTTTTTATAAGATAAATAAATCAAACATTATTCAGAACTTCATCAAACTCGGCATACGTATAGTACCTAATTTAGTTACATACGTTTTTTATACTTAATTGATACCAAATTCAGTTTTTAAAAATGGTTGTCCAGCCATTGTATTTCCGTTGCTCGCATGAAATATCTTAGAACAATTTTCTAGAGTTGCTTCAGGTTTGGTCCACATTAAATTTTAATATTAAGTAGGAGCAGATAGTTGCTGGTTCACGTTGTACTTAATTTCGAGTATTTCACGATATGAATAAATAAATAATTTTTAATACATCTGTTTCAATAACTACAGGGCTGACAGAAAACAAATGTAATTTATTTTTATATTAGTATCCAGACTTTGATTTAACAAATTTTACTGTTGGAGATCCACAATGCTAGAAGATAGCTAGAGAATGAATGAAAATATTATTTCATATTTCTAAATGTACGTGACAGATTTTAACTTTAATAGTTTATTGGTGCCCACGTTGACGAAAGTAAGCTTATTAGTTATTCTGGTAGTAACGTCTTTTTTTCCCTTGCAAAATACAATTTCAGATCAAAGTTCTATAGTTTCTGCGATGTACAAATTAAAAGAACCCAAATTAGCGGCAGAAAATTAAACAAAGGGTAAAAAAATATCTTGCATTCACTCATGTATGTTAAGACGCTGTTTAGCGAGCAAGTAAAAGAAAAATAAATTGTAATATTTTCTACACTTTCGGAATTTGTTTCCAACCTTTAAGTTTTTTCTATGTAATCACTCTTAAGATTCCTTGAAGTAGTTCTCATTTCCGGAAGTCAAAAAGGTTTCAGTATTTGCACGATTAATTCACAGAAACAGAAAAATTTAGATTTTATGTTATAACTAGCACAGCGCCAGCGGCTTTGCTCGCGTGTGTTACTCACAGCAGATAATATTTGCTTTATATGAAAAACATAATTGTATACCATATAGGCAGTTCAGTCATCAAGTGTATGAATGACAAAGCTGCTAGTCGAGTTAACTCTGCAGCAGGATAAGTAGCTATAGCTGTCCACGCGAAAAGCAGTCTTAATTAAGTTTGTCTCTAACACTAATAGCAACTTCAACTGGGCCTTATATATAGTCACATCAAAGTTGACGTTGTAGGGTAATTACAAACACCTAAATGTAAGAGGTTAATAGAACGAAATATGTAATTTACGGGATATGAAAACTGATTACCCCTTGCACAACCATTGGTGATGCTGCCATCAATAACATACTTGTTTTTCAAAACCTTCACTTGAAGTTAAGTGGGATTAAGGAATTTTGGCAGGATAATGTTTTGTATAAATATAAACTTATTTGGTTCCCCAACCTTCAGGTTAGTGAGATGGTATATGTGGGATAATGCTGTCGAGGAACTTCAGTAGATAGTAGACTGCAATACATATTTTAACCACTTTTTAACGACTTCAACCAAATTGCACTAATTTAATCTGTCTTGCAGTTTTGTGTGTCAGAACGACAAACAACTGCGCCACATAACGTCGAACTTATTCATAATTTCCTAGCCTCGTAGAGGTTGTACAACAACACGTATCTATAGAACTGAAGATCGAAACTCCTGTATAATTTACTTCTCGTTCGTTGTACTTGCTTTCCGGACCGTCTGCCTGGAAAGTTTACAAACTAAGTTTTCTTCTTATAAAATTAAAAACTTGCAATACTTTTTAGGTACTTACGTAAACATCAGTCTGCCGCAAACAACACTTCAATATCTCTACTGGTTAGATATAAGTATTATTGACTGATAGAAAACAAATTTTCTGCATTTTCACACCCTTAGGTGTCGAATTTCGAAAAATCTTAATTTCACGCCTTAAATATTTGTTCAAGTATCCAAGTGAAGTGAAAATCACGACGATAGCCCGTTCAGTCAAAGCAAAATCGATCATTCTTTAAAAAACTCTTATCACTCCTGTACGGTAGACCTACTGAGAGTTCGAATTTTGAAAAATCTTAAAACTTTTTGCTGCCATTTACATAATCATGATCCTGAAGCAAAAATAAACTGAATATCTAGATGGGCTGTATAAATATATAAATATATATATATATATATATATATATATATATATATATATATATAAGATTTATCTAAAACACATTACAATTCTTTTCACCTTCTAAGAGTCTGAACTTCGAAAAACCCTTGAGGCCATGAGGCCACTTTACTGGTGTCTCTTGGACGTAAAAACACTACAATAGCCCGCTGGGTTCAAGATATATCAACGATTATTTGAAAACACATTTCATCACTTTTCGCCCCTTTTTACCTCCTTAGGTGGGTAATTCCGGAAAATTGTGAAATTACTTTTCAGGTATTTGAGTATGTATCAATCTTAAACAAAAATAACGTTGCTACATAAAATATCAGTGGTGTCGATATATATCGACTGTGAATCGAAAATATACTTTTCCCTTAAGTTACCTTTTTGGGCTCGAATTTGGAAAATATATTTAAGTGGTATTTTGGATGTTTACATAAGCATCAATATAAAGCAAAGAGCACTTCGATATCTCGATTGGTTTGATAGATATGGAGGAATTATCTAAAACACATTTTTCGTATTTCATGATTCACCCATTGAAGTAAAAGTCACGGCGATAGACCTCCGAGTTCGAGCTATGTAGATGACTCTTGAGAAACACATTTCACCTCTTGTCACCCCCTTAGAGGACGAATTTCGAAAAACTCCTCCTTAGTGTTCGCCTATGACCTAAAGGAAACCAACAAAAAAAAATTCATTTCTAGGATTAGCGGTTTGGGCTGCATTTTGATGTGTCAGTCGGTCAGTCAGTGTTTTCTTTTAGATATAGAGGTGTGACAACTAGGTGTTACAAAAACAATTTTATTCTAAAGGAAAAAGTACTATTTTGATAAGTAATTATTTAAAAAAAATTGTATTTTGACTTTGTGAATGCAAATTTTGTAGGCCGAACTCTTTAATGTCTCGGTAGGGGTGCGTTTCCTATCAGAGCCACAACAAGGAGTGCAGTAAACGTATATGAGAGCGTATGAACATTGCCGTGCTGGTGGGCGACGAGTGGTTACTTCACCGTTATCAAGTGAAGCGGCCATGGTCAGTAGTGACGAACTATACCAGCATTTACCTGTACTTGTAAAGTAGCATCATGGGAGACGAACCTTAGTAGGGTCGAGACAGAAGACTGCTTGTTCAGTGATGTGAGAGCTGTGAGACGATGACTGGACCAGCTGGGCTGTATGGGCGCGGCCATAAGTACATAGAAGTGTGCAGTGACACTAGCTGTGGATGGAAGTTGTAGCTGCAGAGAGTGCTCGTCACTGGGAAAGTCAGGCCAGGCTGGGCGGTGAAAGCTTGGAACGTCTATTACTCTGCCGAGCAAACACTCACACTGCCTGCTAGCTAGGGAGAGTCTATTACCCCGTGATGGCTGGCAGTTGTCTTGTAGAGCCACTAATCACTCTCGCTCAGTGCTCACTTTCTGTGACGTATGTAGCATCCAGCATGGACCGGGCTTATACATGTGCTAGTTCGTACCAACTCACTCATCCTATAAAAATACCCGCACAGCGATGCACTTGGCAGTGCGCACAATAACTTATCATCGAAAACTATTCACCGAGCACTTTTTAGCCTTATTGTATTGGTATCCAATCAGTCCATTAGTTCACATAAAGGTAGCCATTCAAGTACATAAACATAGTACATATTTTTTCGCGGAGTTCAAAAGTTAATAGCTTAGTTATATATATATATATATATATATATTTATTTATTTATTTATTTGTGTGTGTTTTAAATACATACCTACATACAGGGTGAGTCGTTATTAGTTGCTAACCTGGCAGGAGCGAATTCCTGGAGTCAAATAAATAGGAAAACAATATACAACATTGGGCCTATTGTGACGTATGACAAGTTATACGCCCTCTAAGGCGAAGGTGGGTAACTTGTAATTGGACAATAATATCGTAGTCATATGCGATTAAGTAACGAACTTTCGTATACAGGCTACTGGTGTAGTGATAGACAACAGCAAAAATTATGTCACCAAAATAACATCCCTTCATACTTTAACTAGGGGTTGACAACCCCTTCATGCTTAGAACTTTGTAACCCTTTACTAAATGTGACTGTACACGACAAGTAGGTGGTCAGCATGTAAATATTATTAAAAGAGGTCACCTTGAGAAAAACTGTTATTGTGAACAGTTTCCTCAGAAACCACATGCTAAGTTGGAGAGTATTATTGTGGTGGCCTGGGAGGTAGGCAGCCAGCAACAGTGTTGTGCTTGACGAGTCAGTACGCTACAAGACTCACATTCTGAATACTCGTCTGTATCTGGTGAAATGTATTACTTGAAAAAAAAAATAGTTTTCGGTAACTTATTAGTTATTATTTGTAATATGAATAGATTGCGTAGTTTTACAGTATAAGCATATCCAAAATGCACGAATGTGAACCTCGTAAGACAAGTGCACATGCTGCAACATACATGGATTAGCCTTTATAGAGCAACATGTATCTTGAATACGTCACCAGACTTTGTCTATATTGACCACTTCAGTTGCATAAACTACGCGACCCCATGACATAAGTCGACTAGGTTAAGACCAGTGATCTCCATTGCCGCCCCACTGGCCCACCATGGCCACTCCATCACAAGGGTACAGCAAATCCAAGTATTACCTTGTTGTGCGACTACAATGTGGCGGTACACCATCATACATGTATCACATGTCGACTCTTACATTCAGTGGTAAATCTTCAAGTAGTTGTAGCAGGTCTTCTCCTAAGAAGTGCCGATATGCAGCTACAGAGAAACGTGCTGTAAGTATGTGTGGTCCAATTAGTATCCCATCAGTAAGTCTCGCCCAAAAATTCACAGAAAACAACGATGTAAAGTGTTATTCCTCTGTTGAACGTGGATTGATATGAGCCCATACCCACTCGTTGTGGACGTTGAAGTCTTCCCGCATAGTAAAATATGCTTCATCGGAGAGTAGAACTTATCGTTACGAAATCTGGTACTTGCCTAGTCAGTTTTGGTACCACTCACACAACTACAAACGAGTAGGCTGATTAGAAGGAAGTACCTGCAATGGTTGGTAGTGACGGGCATGGCATCTGTCTCGCCGTAAAATGTGACTTTCGTTTTTCGCTGAGCACATTCTGCATTCCTCGGGTGCTGGTATATGAATTTTCAACTACATAGTCCAGTACGTCGTGCTCGATGTTCAATGTTCGGCCAACAATGCGGTAACTTGCGTGTACGGTTCCTGTTTTACGCAAACGCTGATGAACTGACGTGAATGAACGTGCATGCGTCAAACGTTGGCAGGAAACTTTTCAACACATCGAAGACGCGCTGCTGATGCATTACACAACATTTTACAGTATGTGAGATGCACATTGTCTACTTCACTCGATCATACACACTGAGACTAGTTGCGTGTAGTGTAAACCTCAAACTTAGTACACGACCGATACAACTAGTCATCTCAGGGGAAGTGCGCCTGGCCCTGAGTAGAAGACTGGTTACAAGTGAGAGGAAATTATATAGCCTGTGTTGATGCGACACTACTGTGCTTCAGGCAACAGTCATAGACGTTCCTATAACGCCATAAGTAATCCACATACACATAAATTCCAGTCCAATTATAATGATAATGTTCAATTATTGCAATATTTTAAGTTGACCATTGTAAACAGCAAATGTCATGGCATTGCAGATAGAAACACACAACTGAACAGTTTAGGATAAAGAGGCAAGAAATCGGCAATGGCCTTTGTTAAGGAATCCATCACAGCATTCGCCTGGAGTGATTTCGGGAAACCTTGGAAAACTAAAATCAAGAAGGCTTGAGCCTGTATTATTTTTTACGTTTCTTGCTACGATGTAAAGTTTTAAATGTATGTAAATTCCTTCATTACACAAAATATTAAAGTAACACGCACAAACCATTATATAGCCATTTTCAAGCGACAATGTCGTTTGTTTTCATGTGTACGTAATTGACTTCGGTTTTACATTTCTTGAACCTAATCAAGTTCACTGGATAATTGTTTCACAGTTATTTGTCCCGTGACAACTCATGCGGGTTTGCATTACCTGCAGACGTTGTTTCAAGAATAGGGACGTAATTTTTAACCATGTACAAAATTTCTACACTCCGCCAAATCACACCACAAAAAGACATCAGTACATTGTGTTTTCATTGTATTTGGTTTACGTTTGTTGACAGGTGTCCGCAGTTTTTCACCACGCAGTTCAGCTAATTGCGATTGTTTTCAAATTCTGGAAACTTTTTTTTATTCCTGTTTTCCTTACAGCAGCTGCTGCGCGTTTATTGGCATACAAATGTTGGTAAGGGGGTAGAGGGAACAAAGTTCCACTTTTGGTCACTTAACACAATTGCATTTGTATTCACTTGACAACGCAGATCTTTATTTCTCGGTTAATTGCATCAATACTATGATTGTAAGCGTCCGTCATCATGAAATACTGCGATGTCCAGAAACTAAATAGCTTTGCTCTGTTTTGCAACGCAACACGCTGTTATCAGGCATTACAAGCTTGTAACTTGGCTACACATAGGCTAACTGTGCGATTGAAATTTGACCAGGTATGTGGTGTATCAATAAGCATACAGCTACGCAAGGTGATTAAAGATTTGCCAACTAGTTTGCATATTTCCGGCATGACTAATTGTCTTGATCGAGTAATAGGCATTGAAAATTGATAACACAGCAAGCAAAGCAATGCTGGAACTTGGATGCAGTAACTTCTCAGCCGTATACCAGTTAAATATAAACTCAAAGATAAGTCACTTTTTCGTAGACAGGTACAGCAATATCCGAAAATGTTACAGGCAGCCTACCTCCCAGGCCACCACAATAATACTACCCAACTAAACATGTGATTTCTGAGGAAACTGTTCTCACTAACACTTTTTTTCAAGGTGACCTTTTTAAATAATGTTTACATGCTGACCACCTTCATGTCGTATACAGTCACTTCAAGTAAAGGGTTACAAAGTTCTGAGCATAAAGGGGTTGTCAACACCTAGTTAAAGTATGAAGGGATGTTCTTTTTGTAACATAATATTTTGCTGTTGTCTATCCTTACACCAGTAGCCTGTATACGAAAGTTCGTTACTTAATCGCATACGACAGAGACACAATTGTCCAATTACACATTTCCCACCTTCGCCTTAGAGGGCGTATAACTCTTTCATACGTCACAATAGACCCGATGTTATTTTATTGTTTCCCTATTTATTTGACTTCAGGAATTCGCTCCTGCCAGGTTAGCAACTAATAACGACTCATCCAGTATGTATGTATCTAAACCACACACACGTACGGATGTCCAGAAACGGTCGGAAAATATAAGCACACCATGCGAATCCTGGGCGGAATTGGAGACGAAAATGTAAGTGGCAGAATGTTGTTCTACAACTTTCGTCATATACAATGTGGCAACCTTGCACGTAGCTAGGAGTTGCGCTCAACAGCTATCATACTAGTACTGCTGGGCGTAGGTTCGAATCCCGACCAGTTCAACAGTTTTTTTGTTCAAGTTGTAGTTTGTGTTGTACGAATACCAGGGCATAATGAAACAAGTATTGTCGTTCGTTTGTTACTGTTAAATCAAGTGTTTTACTAGGCCATCAACGTTAACTGTTGACGCAGATTGTTCTGCAACATCTCACTGAAAGCATGTTACTCTTGTGAGAGGACAGCAGTAAGTGTGATCTTTGAAAGAACTGTGCAATTGGAGTGCATGTTTGGATTTAGTTTCTTGGACATACTCCATTGCGAAATGAATGACTGTCAAAGAAAGCTAAACAAATAAAGAAAACCATTAATAATGGTATACATACACAACATGAAATTCCAAAATGGAATCGGGCCTAATAAAACATGAAACAAACAGAAACTTAAAGGAAACAATAAAATGATAATCAGAAAATAAAAAAAACCAAGTAACATGCGACACAACGATTAGACAAAACTAAAACACAGTGGGTAACAGACACTAACAGAAAAATAACAAAGCGACACAATGAAGAGATGAAACAAAAACACAACAGATATCAGACAAAACAGAAAAAATAAACGAAACAATGATGAGATGAAACAAAACACAGTAGTTTTTCAGACAGACACAGTGATACGACGTTTTGGAAACTGGAATCGGTTCCCGTCATCAGGTAGACACACAGGGTTTTGGAACACGAGTGCGACTGATGAGGCGATTTATTATTATTTTTTGTAATGCTTAAATCCCCGAGGAAAGTCCAGCATTGGGTTCCCTCAAGGATCCTCTGCAAGTTTTCTGTGGAGTATCTGACCCGAGGGGCCTATACCTCCTGCCTAGGGGAATTTCAAAAGCCAAATTTACTTGATTTTATTTTGTTAATCGCTTTGCGCCTGCATTGATTTTAAATGTCCTACTTTAAGTTGGGGACAAATGAGAAGGGGGGGGGGGTTCGTGGTCATCTTGTTATGTCGGTTTCGAGTTATGTACTCGCTCCTCCACTCCAAGGTGACCCCGCATAGCTATACATAGAATACCAGATTATATATTTACAAGTTGCCTTGAATATAGAGTAGGTTAGAATTAAATATTTCAGAAAATGAGATGAAAAGCATGCAAGAGCATATTGAGAGTAATCCTATCCTAGTTAATGTGTTAGTTGATATGTACACTGTATTTTTAAGCGCTAGTCCTACCCCCACCTAGGTAAGAATGCGCCTAGATGGGGCGTCCCTGCTGGCTTCTAAAGTGGCTTCGTGTGCGTACTGGGTGCTGCCACACAAATTGCCATATTACCCCCAATAGCATTTTTTTCAACTTATGCTTTTAATTATGAGTGCTGCAGCAGCGCAGCATCAAGATAGTGCGAGAGTTGTTGTTGTGTGTGAGGTGTGTGATGTATGCCATTGATTTTTGAGTGTGGAGATCAGCTAGTTATTGTATTCCTGCTAATTTAATTTGGTTTAGGTTGGTTTGTTTCAGTCAGCTGTGCACTCCGTTTCCCCAGATTGGTTACCTTTTTTCAGCGTTCCTGCCAGGCCCCTCCGGCTAGCGTGGTGCTCGAGGGTGATACTCACCACCGGCACTGGTCCTGCCAGGCATTCCCCTACTTGGGGCTACCTTTCTGGGGGAGTCCTTGTTGTTAAGTTGAAGAGATCTTCCTCTTGGACCAGGTCTTCCGAGCTGTCGGATGGCTGGGTTCTTGTGGGTCTTGATCTGCTCGTAGAATTTCCGGTTCGCTGTAATATAATTTCAAAAACCTATTTATTTCAAAAAGTCGCCATAGAAGAACATGGCCATTACTTAGACAAATTCAACGCAGTTTACAGAATTTGAATAGGTCAACTAGTTTCGAAGGAAACAGACAAATAAGATATTCGCGATACTGGGTCAAGCGCGACAAAGGCCCGCCAGAGCTTTTGTCTTTGAACCGTTCCACGCCGACTTCTTTAATATCACTGCTTCTAGTGTGGTCAGTTTTGTATTACGATGTCTGGTGATTTAGGACACTATCGAAGTGTTCAAGGCTCAAATAATATTCATGCGAGTTACATCTAATGACTGAGTATCCGTAGCGCAGTCGGTTGGCCGCAGGTTTTCGCTGAAATGTTGTGGCTTTGAGTCCTGTGTAGGCATCTGAGTTATGTAACCATGTCTAACTACTTGGGCTATCAACGGGACGTAAAATACCAATGAAATTAAATAAACAGGGTAGTTTACGACTGCTCTGAAACAACGGAATAAAATTACGAAGCAAGCCTAGTTTCTCGGTTCCTCAATTGTATAACAGACGTACAATTTAGCGGAAAAACTTGCTGTGGTAGTACTGACAGACGACTACAGATTCGCACGCCAATATGTTTGTGTTCGTGTGGTAAGAAGTTCTATAATCACTTCACTATGTTTGCAGCCTGTATGCCTGTTCTGTGTCTGATATGTTCTATTACACTGTCATGCGCACATTACTTACCTAACTCACATTGTACAAATGCTTCACTCGTGTTTGAACTCTCCGCAATATATAATGGCATGTTATAACTGTCACGTGCGTGCTTGTGGTAGCTGATAGTTCATTATTTGTTGACGAATTAACACGGGAATATAAAACATGCATAAGTGTTTCAACAATGTATGAAAGCATCCAGATATGATTATACGCTTACGAGTTTCTGAAGTGATGAATTATAAGAGTAAATATGTGTATAATATTTCGAACATACGACACGAAATACGGATTATATAAATGAATATTTTTGTTTGCCAATGAAGATATGTACAAAAAATTGTCAAAATCACTGCAAAAGAACAATAAAACTTGACTAATATGACGATAGTAAGATTCATCACTAAATTACGTGTAAAGTAAAAATTCATAGGATTGGAAAGAGAAGCAAAGAACAACACTGGTCAAGTTGCACACGCGTATGTCTGCTAGCCTCTGTATGTGTGATGAGTTATGCGACGACTGGGATTTTGAGAAAGGGAGCAGGATGATTAAAAGCCTTCACTATCTTTCCAAGGCCGCACAGTGGGGCCAAATCGCCAAAAAGTGGCCAAAAGTCTCAAACTTAATTTTAGTTCAGAAAAATGTTTGATGTATTATTGTAAACACAAATGTTCAGTGCAAACTAAATCACCTTGATTTACTGTAAATGTGTGTGCATTTTCAGATTTCGCACCTAAAGTTGACACACTCTGATTGTCTATACAAACACTTCTTTTGTCGCAAAGAAAGAAGGGTCGTTACGTACTATATACGACTCAATTTACTACTTATATTACATGTAATTTATCTTTATGCTTTTCTTTTCACATTTTTAACGCCAACATTTGTATCGTAATAGATATAATCATATTTGTGTACGTATTTCAAACTCGATGCATTTTCTAAGCATTTGACAAACTGGACAAGACCTACAAGAATCCCTCGTGATATCCCGCGTTCTTTCCTTTCGTAACGTAAAATGTACTTCTTCAGCTACGCGCTACTTCTTGCTATTTTACGAGATAACCCAGATGTAGCAGGAAAGTGTGCCCATATCCGACGCGCGTGTGTGTTCGTTGCATGTAGTAGCAGTACAGCTGTTAAACGTGTAATGTTATGCTGTCTGGTTTGTGGTTTACGATGTCATCGACCGGCGTATAGAAAGTCTGAGGTGCAGGCAAGAAGGGCCGGGGGAGGGGGGGACGGAACGGAAAGCAATTAACAGTACTCCGTGGTTTCGGCGAAGTTGCAGTTATTACAGGTACGAGACAATCCTTTGCTAATAATAATTAATTATATTTAATTTGTCGCCTAGCTATATGTTCATTGTCAACACTGAGACCCGAATATTGATTTAGGAAACATGTTTTTTTAGAAACATCATCCATTTATTTAATGATAATGTAACTATATTTTAACATTTGCATTACTGTACTCGAATAGTGCGTACACCACAGGGGTGGTATGATGAGAAAAATAATGACAATAGGTAGATATTGTGTATAGTTTGATTTGAAAAACACATTTTGCGTTAGTTCATCCCATGTAAAATGCAAGTCATACATTGACAAGGTACATAACTTCTTAAAATAAACATATTCGGTCACATAATAGTTTTATCTGCAAAATCGGCACCGATTTATGACATCACACATACATATAAAAGGCAACTAGCACCTGTATCACAAACATTTATTCCTGCGAGTCAGAAGCAAAGTTGAGACGTACGTAATAGCCCGAAGGAGTAGTGACGTTACCTCTGTAGAAAACGAAACGCAAATTGCTTCGTGAAGCAACTTATTTCCAGTGGTACTGACGAGATTCTCAAGGGTTCAGGTCCAACTTAGTTAGCGTACATCATTCCTGATTTACATTATTCACGGTTTCCTGAGTTACCACCAGGTGAAAGCTTGGATGGTTATTACTTATAACCGTGTCTGAATAACGGTAGCATAGTTGGTTTAGTTGTTGAGTGTTTCTGTCTATAATTACCACGCTGTCATACAAATGTAACACCCAGCCTTACGTCTTTTCAAACAGTACCATATATCACTACAAGAGAGATATGGGAAGGATGCTTGCTACCTTGGAAGCACACCAGAAGTCGATTGTCGCATTACCACTGTCATTTGCGCGATGGGGAAGAAAAGCTGTAATCCTGTATCGCGACACCTTACCAGTTAATTTCTTATTTTTCTGTTTCCGACAAAAAGTATTTGACCTATTAAAATTTTGCAAATTGTGTTGAATTCGTTTAACTCGTGGCCATGTTTCTCTAAGGCGACTATGTAAAAATCTTTGCGTTTTAAATATTATTTTTAAAACATTACTGTATTGGATGATTTTAATGGCATGCAAAATATTTACCTACATTAGTATGGTATTACGATGTAAAATGCCGTTTCCCGCTTTAAAATCCGTTCATGGGTTGCCTCGTTATTTCTGTAGAAAAATTTGCTCCTTTTGGTGCTGCCTCGTGGTGGTGGCATTCAGAATTAAAATGGGGACATTTAGCCTTAAGTTTGTCGCTGTCACTAGCAGCGACTTCACCTGGGCCTTATGTATACTCACAGCAAAGTTTATGTTGGGGGGTAGTTACAGACTCTTTAACGTAAGAGCATATTCGAATTAAACACGCAGTTTACGTGGTATGAAGACTGATTTCCCTCGAGCACTGCCATTGGTGATGCTGCCCTCAATAACATATTTGTTTATCAAAGCCTTCACTTGAAGTGAAGTGGCGTTAAGGAGTTTTAGCGGGATAATGTTTCGCTGAAATACAAACGTGTTTGGTGCCCCAACATTGAGGTTAGTGAGATGGTATATGTGGGCTGATGCTGTCGAGGAACTTCAGTAGATAGCATAATCCATTTTCACCACTTTTGAACGACTTCATTCAAATTGAACTTATTTAATCTTCCTTGCAGTTTTGTGTGTGTAAGAATTACACATTTGCACGGCATTTAAAGGAATTTGAGCCTTGAACCTCCCGAACAATAGATCGAAGGTACAAACAACTGCGCCACGTAACATCGAAATTATTCATGAAAACTAATTTTAAAAAATAAAGTATTAATTTCCTGTGTTCATAGAGTTTCTACAACAACACGTCTCGATAGAACTGTATAATTAAACTTCTGTATAATTTATTCCTCGCTGGTCGTACTTGCTTTTCTGAACGTCTACCTTGAAAGTTTAAAAATTAAATTTTATTCTTAATAGTTAAGATAGCATACAAAATTTAAAAAATTGCGTTACTTTTTTTTACGTACTTACGTAATAATCAATCTGACGCGAACACAACCTCAATATCTCTGCTGGTTAGATAAGTATCATCGACTGATAGAATAAAAAATTGAAAGCTTTTTCACTCCTTTAAGTGTCGAATTTGGAATATTTTTTTTTTTTACATCTTAAATATTTGAAAAAGTATCCAAGTGAAGTGAAAATCACGAAGATATCCCGTTCAGTCAAAGCAAAATTGATCATTCATTAAAAATCACATAATACTAATGTACAGTACTGAGAGTTCGAATTTTAAAAATATCTTAAAAATCTTTTTACGGCCATTTACCTAATAATAATTCTGAATAAAAAAGAAACTGAATAACTCAATGGGTTCGATGTATATATCGAAGATTTATCTAAAGCAAATTTAAGGTATTTTCTCCTCCTAAGAGGCTGAATTTCGAAAAACCCTTGAATCAGATTTTTTACTACTTTACTGGTGTGTGTGACGTGAGAAACACGACAATCGCTGGGTTCAAGATATATTGACGATTAATTGACAACACTATACATTACGTTTCACCCACTTTCACCTCCTTAGACAAGAAATTTTGAAAATTCCTGAAATAATTTGTCAGGTATTTGAGTAAGCATCAAACTTAAACAAAAATTATGTCACTATATAAAATATTAATGATGTCGATATATATTTATATATGTACAGATTGTTAATCGAAAATACACCTTACCCTTTGCTTACCTCTTTGGGGCGAATTTGGAGAATATATTTACAGTACTTTGGATATTTACTTTAAAATCAATATAAAGCAAAGAGCATTTCGATATCTCAGTTGATTCGATAGATACGGAGGAATAATCGGAAAAACATTCCAAGTATTTTCACGCCCTTAATTATCAAGTTTCGAAACGTATTGAAGTCCTGTATTAGTAATTTGTATACGTAAGCAATCGAAGTAAAAATCACGACGATAGCCAACTGTATTCCAACTATATAGACGATTCATAGAAAAACATATTTTCCCCCTTTTTACTGTTTGGGGGTCAAATTTCAATAAATCCTAAAACAACTTTTTGGGTATTTATGTAAGCATCATTTTGAAGTGTAAACCAAATTTGTCCCTAAGGATTCGATAGATATCTTTAGTTAATTGGAAACATATTTAGGTTCTTTTCACTCCCTTAAACGTTGAACTTCTAAGAATCCTGAAATCGGCTAATATGTATTTTTATGTGCGTCCCATTGAAGTACAAATCACGATGATAGACCATCGGGTTCGAGCTCTATCGACGTTTCTTCGAAAATACATTTCACCCCTTGGAGGTCGAATTTCGAAAAATTCCTTCTTAGAGCTGCCTACGACCTGAAGGGAAATCACACATAAATTTCACCATTCTAGGTGTAGCGATTTGGGCTGCAGTTTGATTTGTCAGTTAGTCGGCCAGTGTTCTCTTTTATGTACTATGTTCTAACTGTAATATTTTCACAAAAGAAATTCTAGTTTTTGTTTCACTTTCTTTATTATTAAATCTACGTAGGTTTCATAGACAAAACAACATACTGAGAGGTACAAACTTAGAAATGCTAAACATTGTATTCTTCTTCACTCAAAGAGTTAAAAAACCTATGATCTGGCAGCACAGTAGTATGATAAGAAAACATAGAATAAATTAAACCTTAAACTAATAATTACCTTTGCCTGGCATTCCATCACAAATCATACCGCCCACCAAAATTGACAATTTTTATTCAAAGACACTGGTACTTCTCTGATCACTTGTCAATTACTATCCACTAGGAAGGTGACAAAGCTTTACTGCAGGTCGTTTAACATCACCTTGCTGCATCTTGATGGTTGCAACTCTGAATACATTATCTTTGCCAGGGTGAAATTTGAGAACTCTACCCAGCTGCCACTGAAGAGGTGGAAGGTTGTCCTCTCTTACCAGCACTAAATCTCCTACCTTGAGCTCGCACAAATTCTGGGTCCATTTTCCACGATGCTGTAGAGTGTGCAGGTACTCCTTATGCCACTGTCGCCAAAAATGTTGGGTGGTTTGTTGTACTAACTGCCATCTACTGAGTCTGTTTAGTGGAACGCCTATTAAGTCACGAGTGAGAGGTGCGGTCAGAGGTGAGCCAATAAGAAAATGAGCAGGCATAAGTGGGTCCAAATCATTTGGATCTAAAGAAAGAGGGCACGAGGGCCGAGAATTCAAAACTGCTTCAATTTCAGTGAAGATGGTGGTTAATTCCTTAAAGGTGAGGACCTGTTGGCCAATAACACTCTTCAAGTGGTATTTGGCTGATTTAATTCCAGCTTCCCACAATCCCCCAAAATGTGGCGCAGAGGGAGGATAAAAATGCCACTGAATTCCCTTTAAAGCCAGACTGTCAGCAATATGATGAGAAATTTGAGGAGTAGTGACATGTCTATACAGTTCGGAGATCTGGCGACTCGCACCAACAAAATTGGTCCCACAATCGGTGTACACATCCTTGCAAATCCCTCGCCTGGCGGTAAACCTGTAAAAGGCGTTGATAAATGCATTCGTGGTAAGAGAAGATACAACCTCTAGATGGACTGCTTTGGTACTTAGGCAAACGAATAAACACAAGTAGGCTTTTGTGGTTTTGGTATTACGAAGGTTAGAAACATTACTTGAAAAGGGACCTCCAAAGTCAATACCAACAGTTAAAACAGGTTTGGTTGGTCGTACCCTGTTGGCAGAAAGATTCCCCATCAGTGGCAGAGTCTGAGTGGCCCTAAATTTAAAACATTTGGTTAACTGGAATATCCTAGACTAAACCACACTCCTTCCTGATAAATTCCAGTAGGTACAATGAACTATGGAGAGAGTGGAACTGGTGTGAGCATGGAGGGCTGAAATATGGTAGAAATCTATAATCACATCAGTAACGTGACTTTTCTTAGGTAACAACAAAGGAAGTTTTTCAGCAAAGCTTATACACAATTCTGAAGCCATCCACCTACCCGTAACATTCCTGCAGAGTCAAGAAATGGGCACAGTTTTCTAATGTTAGCAGAACACATCTTCCCTTGACTAATAAGTTCAATGTCTATTCTAAAGGCATCTTGTTGCACTTGCTTCACACACAGTTTACGTGAACACTCTTAACTCTGCTGTGCTCAAAGGCCCTACACTCCATTTGTCAGCAGATAGCCTAATGTTGGAAATTAATCTGAGAATGTAAGCCAGAACTCTTTGCAATTTTGACCAGGATGAGTACTTTTGAATAGAATTCTGTATGTTGATAGTTTTATATTGGCACACAAGAGACGTGACATTCACAACCTTTATTTCCTACTCATGTTCTGGTTGGCTTGGCATACGCTCTGCATTGGGCCACACACACTGCTCTGATGTAAGCCATTGAGGTCCTTGCCATTATAATGAATGGTTGATGAGTTCTGCTGGGCTTAAGTCTCTAGATGCGCAGTCTGCAGGGTTATCTATAGATAAAATGTATCTCCAGTGAATTGTAACCCTACTGTCTTGTATGCATGCAACCCTGTTTGGCCACGGATGTCTTTAAAAAATGTGGAGATGTTTTGATCTATACTAGTGTAACAGTGGAGTCATGCCATGCTGTGACACTTTGAACTACGGTGTGTTTCGACAATATGCCTTTTGTATAGTTTCGATAAATTTCATAAGGAGATGTGCCCCAAGCAGCTCTAAATGGAAGGGTAACTGTTTTTAAAGGTGCTACTCGAAATTCGGCAAGTATCAAATATACTGTTGTTTCATTGATACCTGAACACCTTAAAAAAAACTGCTCCACATCCCTGGTTGGATGCATCACTAAAACAATGAATCTTGTAAACTGGTTGGCATGCTGGAGAAATAAGGCGTGTAATGCTAACTTGGATGAGAACTGTAAGTTGTGTGATGAACTGATGCCAATCCTTCTTCAATTCTTCAGGTGGGATGTCATCCCAGTCAAGGCCAAGTAACCAAATATTTTGTAGAAACAGTTTTTCTCTAAAGACAACAGGGGTGACCCAGCCTAAGGGATCATATATTTTTGCAATCTCAGACAGGATGGCACATTTAGTAATGGTGGCAGTACCTTGATGTATGTGGTATGAGAATACATCAGTTGTAGCATCCCACTCAAGGCCTAGCACATTGATCACCTCTTTATCTTCTTGAAATCTGACTGAACAAACTCTGTGATTCTCTGGAACTGATCTAATTACTGCCTCACTTTTACTTGCCCATTTCCTCAATTCAAAACCTCCTAGCTTCAGTTGTTCTATTAAGTCTGTTTGTAATGTAAGTGCTTCGGACACAGATGCAGCACCAGTAACAATGTCGTCTACAAATATATCTTCCATTACAACTCTGGCAGCATTGGGATAATTGGTCTGTTCCTCCATGGCAAGTTGCTGCAATGCTCTAATAGCCAAGAATGGTGCACAAGATACACCATATATAACAGTGTCAATCTGATACTCTTGAATAAATTGGTTTGGAGATTCCTGCCACAGAATGACTTGATATGGTTTGTCGTCTGGATGCAACTGTACTTGGCGGCACATTTTACAGATGTCACTGGTAAAAACTACTGAATGCAGACGAAAATGAGTCATGAAATCAACAACTGTCTCTTTGTAGTTTTGGTCCAGTCATAAGGACATCATTGAGTGATTTTCCCGAAGTAGTTACTGAAGAAGCACCAAACACGACTCTCAACTTTGTGGAGGTACTTGATTCTTTGAGAATGCAATGATGAGGAATATAATACCGAGGTGTTAAAATTGGACTTTTGTTCAAGCAATGCATATGGCTTAGAGCCGCATATTCCTTGAGAATCTCAATATATGCTGCCTTTATTTCGGGTTGACGGCTAAGACGACGTTCTAAAAGTGTAGCCTCTTTGTTGCTTGTCCACGAGAATCACCGAGGTCAAGAGGATCCTTGAAAGGAAGTCTTACTACATAGCATCCACCTGGAGTACGGTAGTGGGTATCAACAAAGTTCTGTTCACAGCTGATGTCTTCTGGATTTACATGCTTGACTAGCGGAAGTTCCTCGGTTTTCCAAAACCTCTTGAGGGTGTGTGAGAGGCTAGGTTGCAGTGTGGTGAAAAGAGTAACAGTTCTGTTTAAGAAACTGATTGCTTCATACTCAATCCTTCCAATCTAAACCCAGCCAAATATACTATGCAAAGCATTGGGGAAACCTTTAGAGGCCTGATACCACCCACCATCAAACAAGTCTGCATAAATGTCAGCACCTAAGAGTATGTCAATTGGTCTAGGAATGTCGAATGTAGGATCAGCTAGCTCCAAACTATTGTATTTCTGTTTTACCTCTTGAGGCAGGTGCATGCTAGGTAAATCTGATGCAATCTCCTTTAGTATTAGTGCATTGGTTACAATCTGTGACTCACTTCTCACAGATGGTACCAAAATCAGAGAAACAAGGCCCTTATTAGCATTGATAACAGAATGGGCAAGTCCGACAACTGGTATATTAGCGCTGCGACGACGCAGGTCTAACCTTTGGACACAAGTGTCAGAAATAAATGAGGACTGAGACCCTGAATCCATCAAGGCACGAACATGCATTAACACACCACTAGCAGCTTTGACACGAACCACAACTGTCACTGTAAGATGCCATTGATATTATAGGATTCTCATTCTGATATTTCTTAACTGTATAATTTGTTACTGGTGATGAACTATTGTTCGGAGAACACGGTGTAGAAGCAGGAATATGAAGAAGTGAATGATGACTTCTATGGCAGTGGGAGCATTTTCTTATTAAATTACATTCCTTAACATTATGTGAACCGAGACAGTTAAAGCACTGGTTCATCTCTCTCACGTATTTAAATTTTTTTATCAACTGACCATTCAAGGAATTCTGGACATCTGTATACTGTATGATCACCTTTACATACAGTACATTCATTTTTGTCGGAGTTTACCAAATACGAATTTTTGAAACTTGGATGTGGTAAAGACATTGCACGATTTTTGGAGGAACTCAAGCTAAGTGAAGTCGAAATATTACCGCTGGGTAGTAACAGGACTTTGCAATGTGACTCAAGGTAGTTTAGAAGTTATTCAAATATAGGCATTTTGACATCTTTATGAACCAATTCAAATTGGTTTCTCATCTCCTGATCCAATTTAGGTAATCTAATATGTAACAGTACAAAATTACACTCACTCACCGGAAGAGAAAGAACTGCCAGGGCTCCTAAATTCTCCTTGAGTACATCAACCAGGTTTCTTTATTTATCTGGAGCACTGATACTGAGTTTTGGGAGACACATTATATTCTCTCAGTGCATAGTAGCGATTGCTCGTACATCCTGATATCGTTCAGTCAATGTTTTCCAGGCCAGCTTATAACTATTTTCAGAGATATAGGAAGGGATTCAATCAGGTTGAAAGGTTCTCCAGACAACGATGTAAGCAGGCACTGATGTTTTTCAACTGCCGAGAGTGAACTGTTGTTGTGAACCAGTGATGTGATGAGATCATAAAAACTAGTCCATTCTGTAATAACCCCCTTGTATACAGGAAGTTGTAACTTGGGAAGTTTCATATTCTTTGTTTTGCTTTCGCCTTCGGTAACATGACCCTCGCTGTTTGGTTTAGTTTGAGAAAGAGACAACTTTGACAACACTTGTATTCTATAAAATGCATTGTCAATATCTTCTAATTCATTTTCGCTCGTTTCTATATCGTTTGTTTGTGACGCGAGTTGAAAATGACATTCCTAAAATTCATCTTTTAACTTTTGCAAATCAGTGCAATACGCTAAGAATAAGCCAGCATAACTAGAATAAATTTCCGCTTGCTCTGCCAATGTAAATAACCTCTTTATTCTGTACTTTAGCAGATGCAGCCTAGTTTTCAGTTGTTTTTTGGACGTTGTGACTTTATTAAATATACTTAAAAGCAGTTAACACAAGATAAGAAATGTTGTAATACTAACCTTACGACTGACAACATGAAATAGTCGTAATAGTACACAAAACAAAGCCTTCGAAAGATTCGGTCGTTGGCACGAAAGTGTGTTATATTTTCACGAGTTCATATTCGTAGGTACATGGTGTTGACAAACAGCAATATGGTATACACATTTTATGCCGGAATAAACTTATCCGGCCCGGACAGAGACAATATATACGGGGACACTGGTAAGTCAATGTTATTGAAAGTTTCCATCAAACACTACTATATGTGCTGCCATCTATGTTGAGACATTGAAATACTTGGGCGCACGGCAGATACTACCGCGACTACCGGCGACTTTCCGTACTACATGAGCCACAATCTTTGTGGCGGAACTTTCAAAATTCTTCTTTTTCTTTTTTTTTCTTAGTTTCCTATAGGCTTAATAAAAACTTAAGTTTCTGAGCTAAATAATGAGTAGTTCCTCACAAGATATGTAAAATGATACATAAATATTTAAATAGCTTCAAATTACAATTTTTTTTCAGAATTTTTAAATGCATTAATATTAATGAATATGAATTAATACCAATAAAATGAAAATTAAATACATACATGAGTACGATGTGACGCATGATCATTCTGAATGTTCTGCATCAGAATCTGATGGCTTCCATTTCAAACCATTACCAGGTTCCATATTACCTATACCATTACTGCAAATTTATGCAATACAGAGCTAAGTTGGAGTCACAATAACTGCACACACAACAAACAACTATCTACAGTCAATGAATAGAGTATAAGTTGGCTCTACTGTCTGAATTATCTCGACTCTTATTAGTTGCAGATAATTTTTTACTGCATATGAGTGGTTCTCTAGCTATTACATAAAATATTTCAGATACATTTCAGTGAAATGCTACATAAATATATTGAGTGTAATGTTTCATATAAATATATATATATCAGTTATGGAAAATTGCAATGTAATGATGCAGAAGTTAGTTCCTTGAAAGTCAGGAAAAGGAGGTAGAGTGAGAATTCCAAAAGTGCTTGCCACCAATCAAGAGCCCAACAGCAAGCCTGAAAGCCTATATGTATTTAGTGCTTCAGGAATATTTGGTCATGACATATTAGTACTTTTTCAGCAGGTGGTCACTGTTTAGTCAATAAAGCAGATGGGCATACTAAAATTACCTACACTGACTTGCATTCTTAAAACTCTTATTTAAAACAGAATCTTGCAATCATACTACTACCAGACTGCCATCCTTCAATATACACACTTTATAAATTAAAGTGGTTGTTATTGCAATATTGATATCCAAGAATCTTATATTAATAACTTTATTATGGTCTCCAAGCACAAATTGCATTTCCTTACCATTAAATATTTTAACAGGGATCCATACAAAAGCTTTCTAAGGCAGGGGTCTTCTACCTGGAAGACAGTGTGGGCCACATTCACAATCTGAGTGATGCCCGTGGTCCAGTGACAACTACAGAGTTATAACAATGCGTACCAGGTCACAAATATTTAAAAACAATTTTTCATGTAAGTTATAATTATTTTAAAAAGGTCGGCAGGTTACGACAAAGACCTTCGAGGGCCATATGTGGCCTGCACGCCAGACATTGAAGACCCATGTTCTATGGTCTTTGCGTTTATCGTGCTCTTGTGAGTTAGTACAGAAAAATATAACAATGTTGAATATGAATATGTACTGTAAATATTTTTAACAAGTTTTCTTCTGTGGAGCTGTGTACTACATCATTAATTTTGATTTTTTTTAATATAAAATAATTCATTTTTCCAGGTGAGCCATTCTTGCCCTCAACCAAGTTGGAACACTGATATTTGTCAATAACATTTCTTATTTTTCACATTATAACATCTAAAAACCTGTAGCTTTATATAAACCTACCCCTCCCCCTCCCGCATGTTTACTTCTTACACCTTCAACATTATTAAATATATTGTCATTCCTATTCCAGAATGTATACCAACAGTAATTTTAAAAAAATGAACAGCAGGGAAGACATAAACCACTGCAAAAACATTTTTGTGAATATATGGTACTCTGAATACAAATTATTCATTTATTCACTTTTATACCAAAATATGTATCCATCCAGATTCCTACTTCATTTATTTTCATTTGACAAATTATTTTTCACTACACAAATACTTTCTGTACACAAACAATATTATGATACACTGAATTATAAATTAATAGCCCCAGCAACAGTCACTTGGAAGTATCTGAATATTTACAACGTAAAATTTTAACAGATTTTTAAGACTTGGGACAAATGTGAGCTAATGGAGACTCCAAATAATTAAACAAGAAGCTTTACATAATGGCAAACATATGTGAACAGTACATTTGACCAGAAGCACACCACAAACAAGCTTAATTTTTTTTAACAATTCACTTTGGAAAATATGCAGTCATGTCTGTGCTGCCTATACCAGTTTTCTGAAATAAATCATAAAATTAATTAGGTTGATTTGTGTGTCCAAATTAAAAACACAAAAAAAGTTTGCACAATACCATAGCAGAATTTGTAAGTTTTATTTGCCAATAAGATATACTTTCATAGAGTTTAACAACGGGAATAAAGGACCTTGAATGAATAAAAATAAAAATCAGCAAAATTGTTCAAATAAAAGCCGTTTTCATGAATTCAACATCTAGCTTGTGGCATTATTGGAAACTTTTGTGTGTGCGTGTGTGTGTGCTTGCGTGCGTGGGTGTGTGTGTGCTTGCGTGCGTGCGTTTGTTGGTGTGTGTGTGTGTACATGAAGTATTCTCCGCTCACTCTTACCTGAGTTTTAAAATAAACAAAGCAAATAAACATGTTCATTAGCTGACGACCGCCGTGCACTGTGATCTGGGGCATGTTTCATAAAACTGCAAGTCTACAAGTTACAAGAGAATTCAATTGTAACTTGTAAAAAATGGGTATTTTCGGTTTCATAAAGCTACAAGTCGAAACTGGTTGCTACAAGTGCAGTTGTACGAGTCACAAGTATTTTTTTACAAGTCTAGTAGTGACTGTGTTTCTCAAAAATACTTGTACGAACAAACACTTGTAAATATGCAATATTTTATACAAGTCTTGTGACCTAGGTAAAAATATTTACAAGATTGAATAGATGAATGATGGAGTTTATACTTAATGCCGAGAAAGTTGTATTTATATTATAATATGTTTTCAATTGTTTTTAAAACAGTTAAAGTTATATTAAACTTACTCTATTTACAGAAATTGATATGGAAGATAACACTTATAATTTCAGATTAAGAGAGAACAACAGCTACTCAAATAAATATTTACTGCATTTTTGCGTCTTGTACAATATTTTTGTTTTGAATGCCTTGTGCAGTAATAAGAATATTAAATCAACACTTCATATTGTTTATAAACTATATTTGAAAATAAATTAGTTAATTTTCTTCAGTTCCTAACCAGGGGCGTCATTTCAGGTTTTTCCAGGGCGGGGCAAGATTTTGTTTTCTGACGACAGTGACCTTGTTGCATCTTTTTTATTAATAAAGCATGTATAAATTAGATACTTTAATAATAAAACTTCAGTTTTATGTCCTTAAGTTAGCATTATTTACATTTAAAAATACAAAAAATATATTTATACACAAAAATTACAAATCCAGGGGGGGGGGCATTTGCCCTCCCCCCCCTTGTAGCCCCAAATGACGCCCCTGTTCCTAACCTACATGTTGTAATATATCCAAGCACACTCTGAAGTGACTGATTTAACAGCTTTGCTTTGTATCACTAGCACAATCATGATAGTAACACGAAGCAATCACTTATAGTCACATATCGCGAATCACTACTTAATAAACACGATGAAGGTTTTATTAGATCTTGAGTAGGCATAGGTAGGATATTGGAATTTAGAACATTATAAACTGTGCTGAATTATCGTGTAGGGATGACTGTAATAGAAATAATATTTCACAAGTTATAGACTTTACCTGCGAACAATTTGGAAAATTAACTATCATTTTGTTACTAAATTATGAAAATACTCTAAATTATTTATCTTAACAAAGCCAAGCTGGAACAAATAAATATCACAGACATAGAACACAAAATATCGTAATTTAAGACAGAAAAATTACAAATGATTTGTAACAAGAAATTTCTTTTTACAAGTTGAAAGTTTTTCTTTCAGAAACACGTGTAATTAAAACTTGTAAATAATATACTTGTAACTTGTAATACATAGATTGTAGACTTGTGTAGTTTTATGAAACAGGCCCCTGGCATGAGAAATAGATCTTTGACATCTGTCGTGTACGTATAAATGTACTATTCCATCACCTAATAAGAAAGTTTTATTAACAAATATGTAATATTTACAGCCATTGCAAACACAATCTATGACGCTATATGTTTATTACTATAATTATGGCTAGCGTACGAAAGTTCATTAAAGTTGATTCACAAGTTACTTAACGACTGACGCACTTGTTAACGTACGAGTTTCTTGGTACACTTGCCAGTATTTAGAGATGTATGATACTCTTAAAATACCAAAAAGTTAGTTCAATTATAGTTACCGCCGTAAAAATACGCGTGAAATATCACAAACGAATCTAATATTTTATTTTCTCAAAAGTATTTTTGGACATTAACACGTCAGTGTTGTGGCTACTGCGAATGGTTTATTCCGTATGTATGTTTTCCGTTACAGTTCTTTCACACCAAAACTCCTTTATCTATAATTGTTCCATCCTTACGACAATAATGTTTACATGATCCATATACTTGCATATTAGAGGTTATGTGACTTTGGATGTGAACAGTAATATGCTGCATGGTATTCGATACGTGGATATGGGTTCATTATTAAACAAAATATGGTGATGTTTATAAAGCACGAATAAAAATCTCACATAAGATTCTTCATAAATCAAAACAAATGTGTGACATGATATCGGCAGAGTTTGGTGATTTACCAAATGTGATTTTTCCAAACGAAGTAGAAAATAATCCAACAGGACTGTAAATATTAGGAAGCACAGTAACGTTTTGTTGATTTTTTCTGTCTGAGAGTACCAAATTTTTGTTACGTCTGTACCAGAATATTTTGATTGTTAGTAATGTATTGATAATGATAATAATAATAATGATAATAATAATAATGATGATAATAATAATAACAGAATTTTTGAAATATATGGTAATTTCATATGAAGTCGATTTTTTATTTAGTTTTTAAGTAATTTGCATTTTCGTATGTCGATAACATGTAAGATATTTTATTTAATATTGTTTTAATATATAACACTAATATATAGCACGATGTTGTTTTCTATGATACCAAATATACACAGATATGTGTCGGCGCGCTGCACAAATTCAGCCAATTAGAAGCTAGTGAAGTGCAATGATACAACGTTATTTGTTTACTTCAAAACTCAGGTTAGAGTGAACGAAGAATAACAGTAGTTTAAAAGCGATTTTTGCATCACACCATTGATTTATAAAATAGTGATATTAATAAAGGATAAAAACGTTTTATGTAAGATACCCACCATTATCAATTACCTACCGTAAAACGGGGTGATTAGAAACACTGGGGAGAATAGAAACAAAATTAAAAAATAAATTCTTAGCTTACACCTTCAGCTTTAAAGTAATATAAGTATAATAAAACTACTGTTTGTAAGCTGTTTTAACTTGCTTACCTAAAAATTGAATTTTTAAAACAGAATTTATACCGAAAATTTAGCTTAAAAATTGTGCTTATACTCACCCCCGTGTTTTTAATCACCCCGTTTTACGTTATTGAAAATTACCATTGTTGGGGAGGCAGATCTTAGAGCTAGATGTCTTGGACACTGGATGTTTGGGGGCTGCAATGTAAAGCTAGTAAGGAGGAAAATGCCTCCCTTAGCAGTAACTACAACAACCTAAAATAATGTGTGTCTAACACACTAGGCCTACCGTGTGTTGTCTCATATAGCTGGGATGACACCAGCTTCTCTTATAAGCAAGAAGTGCATATATAAACAGGAGCTACTAGGATGGCATGGGCAGACAACTGGGCAACATCCAGTAACTTGGACTTTATCCATGTTGTTGTGTCACAGGTGTTTATGTCATACTTTGTTTACTTAAGTTGCAGTTAATTTCTATGTTCCTTCTAAGCACTATTTTTCAATAGAGAAATTATCAAGTGTGAAATGCACAGCATTATAAGCTTTACTGAAAGCATTCTTAACGTCTTTTAAACGAGTAATTTCACTTAATAATTATAATTATAATGGTTGTGATTACAATTGGGCAACCACCAGGTGGCAAGCTAAACATCATCCTCAGTCCCTATAATTTCGTATTTACAGTGGTTATGACTATAGCAATGGTTGTGGATATGATTTTGGTTATTCAATTCGTAGCACTGCTCCACGTAAAGTAAAGCTACCTAACCCGAATGTAGGTTATTTAATACAAGTACACCTTATCGACTATAGTCCAATAATAGGAATTAAAAAACGAAAATTAAATAAATGAATACAATTCACGTTGTAATATATACATTTGGCATGTATATATTGCAGATATTAATATCTTAAAATAAGTATTTATTGTTTGTTTATTTGCTAGTTTTATGAGCTGAATCAATGTGAACGTATATTTAAGAATGATATTTTATGTATAGACTTTAAGCAAATAAATATGGGATAGTACAGTACTTTAGCATTGTTACAGCGGGAGACATTTTCTCAACGGCGTGAACTGGAAACACTAGCAAAATTTGCATTCTCATATCTATATTTTCTATGGTGTTTATACATTACGGACTAAATTTCTCTTAGGCTAATAGTATTAAAATATGTTTACAAATATTTTAATTTTTAACGCATCAAAATAATAACTAAAAGAGCATGACTATATTCTGAAATCATGATTACATTTCAAATTATAAATAACAGGATATACAAATAAAACTACCCGTAGAGCAATGTGCTACTATAGAAGGAACAACGTTCACATCGGCATGATCTGTAACTAAATAACACGTCTCCTGTTTTTCTTCTGACTTTCCTATATTGTCCTTGTACAATATTTGCTATAAGTGCAGGGAAGGATGTGTATATTATTCTGTGGTTTAAGAAGTGTATTCCTTGTACCATAGAGGAGTGCGAAGACTGTAGGTAAGACAGTTTAGCTAGCTATGTAGGGAGAGCTCTTTGTGGATCGTCGGAGGAGACGGACGTGTTCCTTGGCGTCGCACGGAGCCGTGACGCTGCCCAGGGACGCCGATATTACTGCCACAGAGGGAGGACCGTGAGACGAGATCTGGCTCACAATCCTGGAGGCTGTGATCCTCGTCGGTGGCCTACGAGAAGATCGGTATCGTTGCCAGTTTTAGTACTGAGGCAGGGTCAGCCAGCACCGTGTTTTTAGTTACATGGAAAGACAGACGTTAACAGCGAACTAACACTTGATTGGACTGTGCTGAAGTCTGACTCTGTAGCATAATGTCTACGGTAGTTAGTGGGTAGAAGGCTTCAGTAGCTGAAGTATTTGATATGTTATTTGTTTTTCTTCCCATAGTTTTTTCGCAGTTATTTACCATTGCATTGGTTACATTGTACCTTCTCCTAGCCATTTTCTTATCCATTATATGTCGTTACTCACCATGCAAATTCAATAGATTAACATTGCAAAATTGGTCCCGTATCCACCGATCCTTCCCTGAGAGAACTGTGATATTAAATTTAATGCCATTTTTCTACATCTGTGGGTTGTTATTTAAATTTAGGGTTGTGTGTATTTATATTTGAAGTTTCACGTAGAAGTTTTATGAAGCTAGTCGCCCGAACCAGAAGTTTTGTTTTGTTGTTGAGTCTCATTGCTATTACCCCCAATCCGCAGATGTCAGTATATCACAATAGAATAGTGTATACGTCACAACGTTTAAGAACAAAAAACGATTGGATCAAGTGCAAAATATCTGTTATGTTCCATGAAAGATTTGTTAGCTCACAGTGTCTAGAAAAACGAGCAAAATAAAAGCTAACATTATCCATGAATCGACCCTTTAAAAACATTCGTAATTTATAGTATTTTACTTCTAAATAACGAAAAAATTCCTAAGTGTGACTTACCTTTTCTAAAAAGAGCAATTTAATTTGCTATTAGCAATGCTAACAGCAATTTAATTTGCTATTAGCAATGCTAACGAAAATCCCAACAATCAAATCTGTTAATAATCTACGATCCACGGATATTTATGCAAGACCACGGTCGTAGAAGTTCCTCTATGGCCGTGTGCAAGACAACCAACAAATTGCTGCCACAACAGCAGTGTCACGTGACACTCACCGATCATTGCGGCGAACATCTCAACTCGATGTTTCAAGAGACCTATTTTAAAGTCATATTGAAATGTTACTTCGCAATACTTTTGAAATATTTCTGCAATGTTTGATGAGAAATATGTAGGCCTAATATATAGTTTGTAGAAGTTTCAAATAAGGTAGCTGAAACATTCTGATTGTAATATTGCATTGCAATATTTCAAAAATATCGGTGAAACTTTGAAATAAAATGTTATGTACGGCGAGACATTGTAAAGTTTCAAAATCGTTTTTGAAACACAACTAAAACATAGTGTACTGTATGGGCAGTTACAACTACTATAAAAAAACAATGTACTACATATTATTTTACTTACGTATTGGCGGAGCTTGGAAATAGGTGAATTAGTACATCGGGATTAATCGAACTGTTGTTTTCACACGAAACGACGAAACACCGGCGGGTATTACTAGTCATCTACACCAAATTTTCATTCTAATTTGGGTACTAAGTGGTTAATACGCAAACAAATCGATTCAAAAATATACATATAGCATTAAAACACACATATAATAACATCCACGTACAGTTTTTAAAAAAAAAATGTTGAAAAAGGCTTCGAATAATAACGACTCATATTCAAAAACATCTGCAAACACCGAACTACCAGAACCAACACACACACAAGAACATATCCAAATGAGGCTAATTACGTTTGCTTAAAATTAGGTACATAAAAATTTTAATTTCTACACTTATCAGGAGTAGAAAAAACACATTTACAATATTCTTTAATTCAAATATATAGTTCAACACATGACTAAAGCTGCCATACGTTAACGCTGTCTATGAATGAGTCGAAGAAACATTTAGGTGGCAAAGGAAGGTTAATACATAAAGGAACCAGCCGAGCCATTCCAGTTGCTACGGGCTGGACCCGGAGGACTAAAAATGTTCTGAATGTAAGAATTTCACAAAAGAAATTCAAGTTTTTGTTTCACTCTCTTTATTATTAACCTATGTAGGTTTCACAGACAAAACAACATACTGAGAGATGTAAACCACGGTCGTAGAATTACAGGTCTGGACACTCACCTATCTACCAATGCAATTGAGTTGACCCCTCTATGAAAGCGCCACTAGCAATGAAGTGTTGTTTTAACATTGCAGTATATCGTCTTACTAGCAGTTCTCCTGGCAGCTCCGACACGAGTTTGCTCCTTGTAGTCCCATTTACGCAATGTTAAAACAACCCCAGAGTGCCAGTGGCGCCAATCATTCATATAAGGGTCAATTTTAAACTCCAGTGTCCAGGCCTGTTCCTCTATGGCCGTGGTGCAAACATAGAAGTGCTAAACATTGTATTATTCTTTTCTCTGAGAGTAAAAAAAACCTATGATCTAGCAGCACAGTCGTATTAAAGAAAACATAGACAGAATAAATTAACCCTTAAACTAATAATCACCTTTGCCTGGCATTCCATCACAAAACATAATATACTACCCGTAAGTATGTTATTCGTAATGATACAATTTCAGCTTTGCTCTGAGCACGTGTTGTTTATTTGTATTTAGACAGTTCCTAGCATGTAAAGTGAATCTGCCCCAGCGCCACTGGTGGTGGTTAGTTTAGTTAGTAAAAGTATACAGCACCAAAACTGCAATGAAATTTCGTCTCATTTAGGGTATTTCTTTTCCTCTCGTCGAACTAAGTTCAGTTCCTGCAGCTGTGTTTAGAGTCGCTCGTCTTCATTCACACCAGCTGGCAAACTGCTCGCCCAAGTCTTCAACTTGTTAAGTGGCAAAGTACACTCTGCGTTTCGTGAGAAACAGGCGGCTCTGGTCGTCAGTAAGCCCGGGGTCGAAGATCAATTACATTCCAAGACTGTGATCTTTGCTTTCGGCAGACAACTCGCCTTTATCTCTACCAGCGAGATATTAATTATAATGCTGTTTAGTCTCTCACTGCTCGGCGACAGCAATAACAATTATCGCTAATCATGTGCTGTCACGCCGACATTAGCTTTGAATCGCGTCTCTCTTGTGTTTGTTCCAGAAAATGCAGTTGGTCGGCGGGTTTTATCGGTGATCTCCCGTTATCCCCGCCCAACATTTCACCGCTGCCACATACTCACCACTGCCACATACTCACCACTGCCACATACTCACCACTGCCACATACTCACCACTGCCACATACTCACCAGTGCCACATACTCACCAGTGCCACATACTCACCAGTGCCACATACTCACCAGTGCCACATACTCACCA
>PNEQ01014758.1:0-31380 GCA_003012365.1 Medauroidea extradentata
TTTAGATCAGCATGACGTCATGCGAGTGTTCTAACTACTATATCTCAGTGATCCCACCACATTTCACACACATCCGGAGCAAACAAACCGTGAGAAGAGTTTAGATCAGCATGACGTCATGCGAGTGTTCTAACTACTATATCTCAGTGATCCCACCACATTTCACACACATCCGGAGCAAACACGCCGTGAAATAAGTTTAGATCAGCATGACGTCATGCGAGTGTTCTAACTACTATATCACAGTGGTTCCCGAAATACCTTAGAACGTGGAAGCTGATAGCGAAAAGGATAAGAAGATTTTAACTGACGTCGCCCAGCACACTTTTTTTTTGTATTTAATGCATGCTAGAAATATTCTTCGAACATCTTTAGCGACTGAGCTAGTACGTTTTATAATACGTATATTAAGTATAAAATATTGTTAATTTATAAATAAGCTATCGATGTTATATTTTATCAGTTTGAAAATATATAAATGAAAAAATGCAAACTATCATCATTCAAATTTGTTTACAAATTACACAACGTTGGCACAGTAGTGATAATTGTTGGCAAGCTAATACAATTGTTACATTTTTCGCAGGTTTAATACTTTTTTATACTGTAATAATCCAATATACAGAAACTGTGTCACTTTAGTAACGCTAGGTAAGTTTGTTTTTCCCCAACTGAATCGCAATAAATTAAATTGAAACGAAATTTTTATATAGGTTGGTAAACGATACATACTTTCAACTATTGACGTGATAAATACTTCCATTCTTTGGTATTATTGAACAATTTCAAGAAATCTTTTAAAAATTTTTCTCAGTTCCAGGTCATTCAGCTGGATTGAAGGAACGAGTGGTGTTAGTGTTGTTAGTGCTAGATTCTCTTGTAGACCTTCTCTGGATCCTCCATAATTACAGTTTCCTTTTTCAAATAAATGCTGTAAGACTTACTGACTTGAATGTATTTTCTTTTCTGTTAGAGCTACGGAACAAAGCTTTTCTTTGCGTTGTCATTCTAAAATCCTTTACTTTATGGAAAATATCCAATCTGGTATTCTATACTTCTCTCTCTGTCTCTCTTGTGACTAGATGAGTCTAGCAGCCGACACTTATGTTTTTAAATGCAGACATATGTAGAATGTTATTGCGCCGGTCAAAAGTCCTTGAAGCTTCGACTTGACATTTTTTCATGTGTCAGCCGCACCTGTGCCCTGACTTTCTTTTCCTTTGCGTGCATTATGTATGTTTGAACGACTGACGTCAATACAGAAACGTCTGCGTACACGTGGCCGAAGCTAATTCGTTCTTGTAGAATCGATGAAATAAGCGTGCGGTCAAGGTTTGCTCCGTATTCTGGGTTCTTTATTTCTTGAATATTCATATGATTTATCGCAGTGAAATGCTTTTTTGGAAGAAAATCTTTACTTTAATTTACGGTGCTGAATCAATTTTATGTGAGGGGGGTTTACGTATCGTCGACAGCGAGGTCATTTTAGACGGTGACACAACTTTATTCAATGACTGGAACTGGGAGAGGAGTCGGCCATGGAATTTAAGGAACCATCCCAGCATTCGCCTGCATCAAATTCGGGAAACCATGGGAAACCTAATTCAGGATGGCCGGAGCCAGGGATCGAACCCTTGTCCTCCTGAACGCGAGTCCAAAGTATTACCGTTGAGCCCCCTCGCTCGGTATACCATATATGAATCTGACACAGTGTTCTATACTCTGTCCACTCTAAGGTTGCAGCAGAAATAAAGATTTCTAACAAAATAAATCAAAACAATTAAATTATATCTTGATTTCTCACATTGTGTTTGTGTCGTAACACATTTCCCTTGTATTTTCCAATATTCATTTCTAATTAAATTTGTTCTGTGTAAAAAATTTACTGTCATTCACGTGAATGAATAAGCTGCAACCTTAGAATGGATAGAGCACAGTGGTCATTGAGCTGGTCAGTGATCTTATTGCAACACACGGTACAATGTTGTCCCCGCAGAGCTAAAGCACCATTACCGGACCACACGTTATCCGTTACATGACGGCAGTTTTAAGGCAAGGCCAGTCGCCGCACCTGGGCGGTGTTTTGTGAAAGCACTTTTCACTTTTTCACACCCTACTTTTCACTTTTCAAATATTTTATCGTTTAGTGAAATTTAAGTTGGGAAAAGTAAAAGTGAAGAGTAGAAAAGTGAAAAGCAAAAAGTAAAGAACAGTTTTATGGAAACCTCTTCACTTTTCTCTTTTCATGTTTAAAGCCACAACAATTAAAACTAAAGAGACATTCTGTTTTTAGAAAGAGTGTGGTGACTTTTCGTAACGTGCATTATTGTATTATATTTTTGAAGAGCAGCAGAGATTACCTAAGTGAGGTTATTTAGGAACTTTTAATAGGTGTAAAGTTGTGTGTTTAGATGATAAGTAAATTAAAACAATATTTGTAAAGAAACAAGAAACAACTGCTATGAAAATGGCAGTACTTGACGTAATTAGCGAAGAATAGCATATTTTATTTGCAAAATTTGATCCCGTGGTTACACAACAAACGAAAGTGCAATCATGGCAAAAAGTCCTAAACCGTGCTAAGTCTGTTGGAATGGTGGCTGGAAATAGATATTGGGAATTCATCAGAGATAACACGTTTGGAGTCTGGAAGTCCCGTGTACTGGTATGTACAGTTCTGTTCAGAATAAATGAGCGGCTGGAAAAATTAAAGTCCACTTCGGGTATGATCGGCTGGTAAGCAAAGGTAACGAGTGAGTACCTAGGCAAACACGCAACGCACGTAAGTGTCTCCAATCACGGTGAAGTTGGGGCTCGCGAAATACAGTCGCTCTTTTATTTGCTGTCCGTTCTAACCATAAAGCTGTGCCAATATAGCGAGGGCATTTGATTTGATATGTTGCGAAAAGCTTTGTGACTCCACTGTCATCTAAGTAAGAGGAAGAATTACATATATCACTCTGGCAAGTTGTCATTAATTTACACAGAAATAAGGAACTTGTATTAATCTTCGATAGTAAGAAAAGTTCCGTAATTATTTTTATTTGTATTTATATTGTTTTCATTGTCTCTTGAACAGCCAAATAAAAGTATTTAGAGGAACGGCCACAGCAATTGTTGGTAAATCATACCAGCATTTCTCTGGCATTAATCTTGGGAAACCAGTGAATATCAGGCTGACCTCTGTGGCGCAAATTGGGTGGCGCGCCGACTTGCGGTGAGAGGTTCAGGTTTCAAGTCCCGGGTGAGGCATGGGTGTAATTTAGTTTTGGTGGAATATAAAATTATGTGTAACCGTCTCTATGAATTACATTGCCAACGAGATGTAAACTCTAGAATAATATAAATAAGTTGAAAACATAAATCAAGATGGCCTGACTTAGGATCGAACCGAAGTCTTCCCAAATGAGAGTTTAAACCATTATAGCTGCACCAGCTTTCTATAATATGTATTTATATTACACGGATAATTTAATGGGCGATACGTAGCGATATATATAATATATATACACATATACACACAACTAAACATTGCCAACCAGTTATTTTGTCTACCTTATGCACCGAGCTCAAGGTTGACACAGAGTGAGATGGAACAATACTTACACATTGAACTCGAATTTGGGAGGACCCGGGTTCGATACCCAGTGAAGGCATCCTGACATGGGATTTTTTCATTGTTTTCCTTCTCACTCCAATGCTGGGATTTTTTTCAACAAAAGCCTCCATTAGTCCCTTTCACGTAAGTTGTGTTGTTTGCCTTCTATATTGACTATGTTGTCGACGTACGACGTCAATTTATGTGTGCATTTGTTACATAGATTTTCATCCTAGGCTGGTCTCATCTGAGAAAAATACAGAATGAAGTGTTTTAGGAATCTACCCGTAAATCACAGGCGAGTGGTATCGAAGTAATGTTGTTTTGATCGGCACAGTCAAATAAGGTACACAAAGAACGCTGTCAATAACCACGAATCATAGCTGCTGATGTGCACGTAAGCCACTGAAGCTAAGTGGTGCAAAAATAATTTCGCGAAAACTACCGGCAATACGCATAGACATGATTATTTTATTTATATTATTTTATTTACTTCTTAGGTTTTACATGGCGAAACTAAGGCGTACACATTTTCTTACAATTAACCAGGTTTATTTTACATTCTGAAGTTATAAATAACAATTAAAAAAATATCAACAATAACAAACTGTTGAAACGTTCATTTACAAATCGAGCTAAGTCTGTTTTTAGAAAATATTGCATTAGGAAAAATACAATTTTATGTAAAATAATATAAAATAAAGGAAAATTAATCACTAATAGTAACGCATGATCTAGTATAAAATTAAAAAAAAACATTTTAAAGTTATAACTTTGGTTTTATAATAAAATAACATGTTTACTGTAAAATAAAGCTAATATTACTAACATTTTAAAAATACGAGAAAACTTAATTTGGAAAACAAGAATTTTCCAATTAAGTCTGTTGCTTGAAAAAAAAACCTTTCTTTTTAAAATTATTTTTTTAACCCAATGTAGACGTTATGGTTTTTATTTTTTCTGGAAACTCATTCCACGCTTTGGATACAGATACACAAAATGACTTCGCAAAACTTTGCGATTTATAGGCCGGTGAAAATAACATTTTTGAATGTGCTCACCTAGTGTGACGATTGTGTTAGTTAACTATTTTGTGCAGAATAAAGCTGTTCTTACTGTTATCAGGAACCAAAAATCTTGAAAACAATCGATCCAGACACTTCGCGGAATGACTCGCCTTAAAGCTATATTCAATGCGTATCATTATTATGACGTTTTGGAGCAGAAGTGCGTTGCTACGTTCATAACGTCACTATCAGGACTTTCAAGGTCACACATGTGCTCTGATGTGTATTAATAGAGACCGGAGAAATCTAACATAGTATTGCTTGCATAGCCAAACAAGGGAACCTACGTTCAGCGACATAGTTGTGCAACATACAAACACAGAAGCTGAAAGGGTGTGAGCCCATTATTTATTTTTGCGGAAAATGTTGTATCAAATTTATATATTAGTTCGAATATTAGTTTCGGTTATGTCCAGTTAAGCCTAACTTAAAATAAATCAGCCTGAATAGAATGATAGATTCAAAATTAAGTTTACAATATTTGGTGTCCTGAATATTATGACGGACATCATACACATTATAAATACATTTATGTAACAAAATATTTGAACTACGTTTAACAGGTAACTCGAAAAATGTAGAAACACAAGTGTGCTTTGTGACGCAGTTTTAGTCCCTGCATATCAGAATGTGCTGCAGATCATCTACTGCTTACGTAAGAGCCAGGAATGTTCTGCTTTGTGGACCATTTGACAAGTTTATGCTTAACCAAGTCATTGAATCACAAGTCAGTGATATCTTCACGTATCTGCGAGTCCCATCATCAACAAAGGTCATCTGAGTACTGGTATTCTCGAACAATTTACAGGGCACAATTACACTTTTTACAAATTTGCTAGTCTCGAATGTGTTCTCACAGAATTCGACACGAACTCGTTTCATCCGTAGTAACGTTCCGTTCCGCGTTGCTAATTTCGAACCTCATATATTCGTGGCTGTGCTATTTTTGGATTTTATGCTGTGCTCTTATTGGCTCGCTATATTCGCTAGCAAAACGATGGGAAAAGGCGGCGAGAAATTCATTCAAAGTTAAACAAGAGGAAACGGACATCACAGGGAGATACATAAAAATGATACTATTGATATTTCTAGATATTTTTATTTCCTAATATCAGTGATATTTATAAAATTGTATCATGCTGACCCAAATATATATTTATGATAGCGATTTATTTGTATGCTATTAAGTTATATTAATTTTGGACGAATTATTTACTATGCTACTACACTTGCGCGCTAGAAACACAGAAGGAAACACTTTTATCAAAGTCTTTTACTTACGTGATGTGTTTAACTTGTATTTAAAATATCTTTTCTTGTATGTTACTATATGTTACTATTTACTTATTTTTTACTTCTAATACAATTACCATTATTTTGTAGTGAGTACACAAGGACAAAATGTTTCATGATTTTCCCTGTGACATTGATAAATCATAAGTAAATACTTCAGATCTATGGATGTAATTATATGATAACTTTCTATGCAATAAATACACTCCAAATTCTTAAAAAATAAAAATTAACGTGGTACTGTTGATACGTCTATCCAACTACGTGCCAGGCCTCAACTGGCATCTTCAGTGGAGAACTAAAGCACAATTGGGTGATCATGATCACTTAATATTGAAGGATAATAATGCGTCAGACAGAATACCACGACATGACTGCCTAAAACGTTATCAAACTCCGGCTGTGTTTCGCTCGTGACTGCAAGCAAAGTTGATTGTAAACTTGGGTAGTATCCGAACAAAAACTTTGCCATGAAACTGAGAGCTGTGAGAAGCAGTGTTCCATCGCTCCACACCAGCAGGTCGATTATGGAACTTTTCGTATAAGGCGTCTTAACTATAACGCGTCACGGGCAAGACTTGCACCGTATGACGCTGAACGAAAATATCGATTACGTTTCTCCTCGTCATAAGCTTCTCACCGTGCGTAAGGCGTCTTAACTTTTACGCGAAATAATATGAAGTTGGTACGTCTGGCGATTTGAAACTCGTGTCGAGTACAAGAGTTATTACATTTTTTTTTTCTATCTAACAAATTACAAGGCTTCAGATCGTTAAATTGGTTTATAAATAGTAACGTTTGCTCGTGTTGCGATGGAAACTAAATACTACACTCTTAAAAAGAAAGATAACGTAACCTGATAAATAAACAGGAATTATCCTTTACTTGTATGGATAAATGACGTTTTATTACATAAAAAAAACTTCAATGTACTGTCAAATTGCCCTAATATGTTGAAAAAATATCGTAAGATGTACACAGATTAGGTTTTCCTAGTGGACAATAGTTTAACATAGATTGAAAGTTCTCTGTCAGTAAGGTGTCGATGCGGAAGCTTCCGCATCGCCACTGCACCAAACATTTTAATTAAAAAAAATAAATATATATATATAGCCGAGTGGTTAACGTTTTGGCCTGCTAATTTGAAGTTTTGTAGTTCGAGTGCTACTGCAGCCGAATGTTTCAACATTATTATTCATATTCTGTGTACAATAACAATAATAAAGATTTCTAAAATGCGAATGAAGGTACTTTTTAAATAAGAAATTTTTCCTTCTATGTGAATGTAATTGGCTTCCTTCATATTAGAGTCGATTTAACCTAAATTTTTGTGAGTGTTTATATAATAATAAGAATTATTTTATTGCGCAGTGTACAGTTTCTCAGAAAGGCAATTCACTTGTACATTTGTGATGGGTGACATAAAATAGAGTTCGAGCAAAATCCCTGAATCTCCTGCATATTTTGTGCGTTTACATTTTAATGTAAGAAATCAGTGTACTAATATGCTGAAGCTCTTAAAATTATGCTTTACATACAATTTTCTATCTAATGCGAACGTGGCCATTAGATACGTAGCTGAACTGAGATCAACCAAATGTAGCAACATTTACATATGTTCATATTTTACTTCACTGAAATATACATAGGTAACTTACATATTGTGTTCATTGTATGAGCGAATCTTTTAAAAAAGTCAGTGGTGGCGAGCTCGTATCTATAATTTTTTTCCGTACGTTGTTGGTTGGAGGGGTGCGTTGAAAATTTCAATAATTAAGTTAAAAAAGCAATGGCATTATGATACTGTTTTGATATTATTACAAAAGGATTAATTTTTCTAACTGTGGTCACAATAATACTTACTCACTTGTTTGTATATACTGCACTGGTATTCAAATGAGTGCCTATAATATTTAAAAACTGCAGGTATTTCTGGAGAGGATATATACTGTACACAACACTGACGCCTGCTAACCGCACGCTTGAGTGGACAGTAAATGTATGTGACAAATGTGTGGCAAAAAAAGTTAATATGACTGTTTTTTTGGGATTTAAACAAATTGTTATCGTACTAGATGTAACACAGATCCTTATTAATAATGATAAAAAAGACAAATCCCCAGTTGTGACAGTTTTGTTGACTCTTACAATTGAAATGACTCAAACTGACAAACACAAATTTTACACCCAGCCAGGCCTGGGAATGGAACCCAGAACCCCTCGTATCTAAGTCGGCTGCTCAACCAACTGTGTCACGAAGGGGGGGCAAAGTCGTCATCCACTCATATATAGCGAACTTACTGCAGCGACAGTATTTTTAAAGTATTTTATAATTTAAAGTAGTCAATATATTTTATGTAAAGGAAATAAATAGTTCCCGTTCAACTTAGGAAATAATAAAATAACTTTCTAGAAAACTCGCTGTGTATACACTGTAGCAAAGTGATTATAACCTATCCTAACCTCTCAGTGGTTAGGACAAATGTAATGCCACTCAATCCTCCTATGTTATCTATTCTAGTATTTTCACGTAAGTTTATACACAAAGTCACTTCAATAAGTTGTGAAATGACTACGTTTAGTGAACCTATGTTCCGTTTATTGTCCGTTATGATGTAACACCTTAACTGAGGCACACGTTTTTGGGCGCCTTAGCTGAGACTGTTAAGACGCTGTCGTCTTAAACTTGGCACGTCATAATACATCGGTGGTCGCGTTTTACTGTCTGAAGTCTTACCCAAGTCACGTTCGTGTTATGACGGTACCAAAACAGATCCGTAATCGACCTGCCGGATTTATAACTTCAGCACCACTGTATCATTAGGTAGCATTTCGTATTATGAATGGATGCGTTGACTTGTAGATCGTCTTTAAATACCCTCCTACTATACTTTTTCTCGATTGTTTTGGTACCGACAGGTGTGTGAACACGACAGTCACTTTGAAACTATTGTATTATTACTATTATTATTGATATTTGTTTAGTGTCATCCTGTTATTGGTCGCAAGACTGTTGGATGGCACTTTAAACATAACAAATAAATAAATAAAATATGAAATATCATTTTCACCTGTCTAAATTGCTGAACGCACTCTTCAGTCCACACAAGTATTCTTCAGATGCTGTTCTTTTACTAATACTTTGCAGTTGTTTGGGGGCAGATAAAATAAATAGCCTAATCTTGGCTACTGTACCTCGCGACGCAACAAATACCTCGACTTCCTAGGTTATACTACAAATGCATCCATTATACGGTAGGGAAAATACTAAATTACAATAATTAATTTTATATGGATTTTTATATATACGTCAAACAGTAACACACATTATGGTTTCAATGTTTTTTTTTTTTTTTTAATTTCGTTATGATCATTGGTTTTTGCTGAGGATATGAAAGGAAAACATGCAAATGTTGACTTCGAAATGATTATGGGAAAACTGGCTGAGATGTGTTTTTGACTACTGAGTATAACGTCTATAAAACTAATATTATTTAATGCAAATATAAAATAATTGTTAACGCAAACGTAATATAATTGTTTTTCCCAATTTGATCACCCTAACAATTTTCTAACGAATGTTACGTAACGAAACCGAGGAGTTTTGCTACAATCACGTGTTATCGACAAGTGCTAAGATATATTTCACAGCGTTAAAGATAATTGTAACTACCGTGGTGTTTATAAAAAGAGTTGACCTATCTGAGTTTAAATACACTTAATTTCATTTGTTACGAACTGTGAGTTCCTAGAACCATAAGTGCCTAGAACGACTCGACCGAACAAACGCTCTTAAAAATTAATAAATATATTTTACAAAGCAAGATTATTCCCTTGAACTAGAGATATATTTGGGAACATCAAAATTCTGATGTTCCTTGCAAGGAAAAAAAACTGAAATGGGCAATGAACGTTTTCATAATGATGTCCAAAATTACGAATTGGGAACAAAATAAGTTGTTAAAAAATTTTGTAGCTAGACACTTTGTTATTATTGCTCAAATCCGTGCCCGTCAGAGAAATATGACGGTCATACTTTTGTCAAATCCACGTGAAAATTTTTCATATGATAGTTGAAAAACTATTATTAATTAGAAAACACATGTAAATCGATTTGTTTGTTCTGTAGCGATACATCTCGTAAACAACGAGACCATATTTCAGTTTAATAACAGTTATATTCTGTAAGATACAATACAGCTGAACCATGTCTATATCTCAAACATCTATATTGCAACCGTTTCTTGTTACATTTTATAATACTGCATATTACGAAAGAACGTAAGTAAATGACAAAAAAATAAATATGTTTGCTTTATCCGAGAATCGAACATGTGGTTTTTTACTTATTCATAAAGTTTACTGTAAATATAATTTTGGATATCTTATATGAACTAAATAACGTCCTTTATTCGCGTAAGCTTTCACTCACGCGCTGTCAGTATGCGCGTAAATTAACGAAACGTGTCTGTTAAATGTGTCACATTGAAGTTCGAGAGTCACTTTCCAGAAACAACAACCGTTACATAAAGCACATTCCGCTTATTTTCTTTGAAGAAATATTCCGTTACAATGTAATTATAGTACAAAAGAAGCTAGTTTTTTGCCAAATCAAAAAGTGATTAGTTCTGTATTTTATATTTCATTTAGTTATTTGTTTGTGACAAAAATAAAAAAGCACGAATTTATTTCTATACATAAAAGAGAAAACTGACTGACATATCAAACTGCAGCCCAAACTACTCGACCTAGAACCATGACACTTTTGTGTGATATCCTCTTATGTCGTAGGCGAGCACTAAGAAGGGATTTTTCAAAATTATACCTCTAAGGGGGGTGAAGAGGTAAAATGTGTTTCCGAAGAGACGTCGATAGAGCTCGGGCCTGACGGCCTATCATCGTGAATTCTACTTTAATATATCACACATAAAAATGCATATTAGCCACTTTCAGGATTTTTCGAAATTCAACATTTAAGAGGGCGAAAAGACCTTAAATGTGTTGCCGATTAACTGTCGATATCTATCGAATCCTTAGAGGAAAAGAGTTGGTTTTCACTTTAAAATGTTGCTTACGCAAATACCCAAAGAGGGGTTTTAGGATTTTTTTAAATTCGACCCCCAAACAGTAAAAAAGCGAAAATTTCCAATAGATTATCGTCGTGATTTTTACTTCAATTAGTCACGTATGCAATGTCTATGACAGGACTCCAAGACATTTCGAAATTCTTTAAATAAGGGGGTGAAAATACGTGAAATGTGTTTTCGATTATGCCTCCATATATATCGAACCAATTGAGATATCGAAGTGCTCTAGACTGTAGATTGATACTTTTGTAAATATCCCAAATACCATTAAAATATGTTTTTCGAATTCGGCACTGAAGAGGTAAAAAAAAGTAAGCTGTGTTTTCGATTCACAATCGATACATATAGATCCCATTGATTTTTATATGGTGACGTGATTTTGTTTAAGATTGATGCTTACGTACTAACTACATAAAAAGTAATTTCACGAATTTTCGGAATTCCACACCTAGGGAGATTAATAGGGATGAAAAGTGATTAAATTGTGTTTTTAATTAATCGTTCGTACATCTTGTACATAGCGGATTATTTTCGTGTTTTTCAGGTCCAAGAGACACCAGTTAAGTAGTCAAAAATGTGATACAAGGATATTTCGAGATTCAGTCTTTCAGGAGCTGGAAAGACCTGGAAAGTGTTTTAGGTAAATCTTCGATATATATCGAACCCATCGAAAGATATTGCGTATTTTGTTGCTTCAGGATGATGATTACGCAAATGACAGTAAAAGGTTTTTTTTTCCCTTCAGATTTTTCAAAATTCGAACTCTCAGTACTGTACACAGGTGATATCTTATATTTTAATGAATGATCGAATTTGCTCTCTGAATTAGCTATCGTCGTGATTTGCGCTTCTACTGGATGCTTGAACAAATACCTAAATAGTGAAATTAAAATTTTCTGAAATTAGATACCTAAATGGGTGAAATGGCACAAATTTAGTTTTCTATCAGACGATGATACTTATCTGACCAGTAGAGATATTTAATTGCTGTTCGCATCAGGATTATGCTTACGTAAGTACCTAAAAAGTTTTGCAACTTTTTTATTGTGTAATAACTTCATTAAGAAGAAAACATTGTTGACTTTCAAAAGCAAGTACGACCAGCGAGAAATAACTTACACAGGAATTTCATTCTACAGTTATATCGAGACGTTGGGTTGTACAACCTCTATGAGCCAGAATATTTTATTTTTAAAAGTAGTTTTCATGAATAAATTAGACGTTATGTGGCGTAGTTATTTGTAGCTCCGATATATTTTTCGGTAGGTTCTGGGGTCAAATTCCTTTAAAGTCTGTGGAAATGTGCACGTCTAACACACTAAAATGCAAGGAATACGAAAATAGTGCAATTTGAATGAAGTCCGAATTTGTGAAAATGGGTTATGCATACCACTATGTCCACTTTTGTTCATTAACTCCTTACAGGATCTTTCATGTTCTGTTGTTTTGGTTTATGGATGTGTTGACTACATCCAAACTAGGTTTGTTTTCTAATTTTTTTTCTTAGTCTCATTCTAAGATTTCTGGGACGACATCATATTGTAATGGCGTATGTCCACAATAGTACAGTACGAATGCTACGTAGCAGAAAGAGGGAGAACCAAAGATCGATAAACGTGCCTTTGTTTGAAAACGTCTAAGCTATTACTAAGGAACATTGTGGCTTTCCTAGTAACCGACGAAAAAAAAATTGCAGTCGAACATATGTGAATATATCGTAAAACTTTCTTAAATACAATATGACAGACCTAACCATATAAAGAATTACCAAAACTAAACTGCCTGCCTCCAATAGCATGACAAATAAGGCTCGAAATTATTTTTGAAGGCACCAATATGGTCTACGGATGAGTCAGACAAAGCGGATTACCAAGCACAAACTCTCAAAAATAATTATCTTATCGTAAAGTAATTTTTATTAAGTATTATTAACTTTTTCGAAATTATGATAGTTTTTTATGTCTGTGTTATAGGTAGTTCATAAATTTTTTAAAAGTTTTTGTAGCATATATGTATATATATATATATGTGTATATATATATATATATATATATATATATATATATATATATATATATATATATATATATGTTACAAAATGTGGTACTCTAAGAATTAGGAGTTTAATGTCAAAAACCGAAATCAGCGGCAGTGGTTAAGGTCAAAGGTAAAGGTAATTTATCAACAACAGCAGATGGTGCCAAGTTACAGCTCCTTATTAGCCTCTTCTTTAAAGTAATTTATTTTTCAGCCTTTTTTCTGAAGAGAAAAAAAATTGACAATTGAGATCAACTTCCTTTTTGCATTATTATTTGTGTATGTCGACGAAAAAAGTTTTGACCCAGTGGTCCGAATTCCGTCAAACAAGTTAAACATATAGGAGTAAGTGAAAATGTCACCTTACTTTAATGCATTATGTACAACTGTATTATTTTAAATAATGGTCATTTGAAAATTTTTACTACTGCGTCATATCTAGGTGACATGACAGACTCAAACTAAATGTAATGCTTAGATAGTTCATGAACTAATCAGACCTATTGAGTTTGTGAGAGTATTTACACACCTGCTGGAAGATACCACGACGTGGATAAATAAAGATTTTATGTAATGTTTCGGGAACGATGTAATCGATTATACATAACTGTTAAGTTTCACAGTTAATCATTTAATCTTTGATTTTTGACCGGTATTGTTTTGTAGATATGTCACTTTATATGATAGTACGACTAGAACAAATAAAACAATTTTGTAATATTTCGAGAACTACTAAATGGAAGTTTGTCCGGTACAACGCTTTAGGACCCTTAATTTTGTAAATTTCATGAATTAAAATAGTAAATATATTTTTGTCATGTTTATGACACTATTGGGTTGAACATAACTATATTTTATGTTTCGATATTTTATTATTTAATATTTAAGTAAATTTCATGTTTAATGTTGTAGGTCAACCATTTTGGAAAATGTCTTGAATATATGTGTGTGTGTATATATATATATATATATATATATATATATATATATATATATATATATATATATATATATATATATTCCCCTAATACCGGCTAGATTATAAAAAAAATTTTAAAGTTATTATCTGCTACGTTGTAAGATGTGATGATATCAGTAGATTAGGATCTTGTCATATTTCTGGTAATACTGGACGCATTTTAGTCATATCTTATATTTGGCAGTTATTATCATAAATGTGTTTCCTTTGAGGTTTTAAATAGTTGGTCCGCTTTTGTGAAGTTATGGTGTCGTGAATACATACATAATTGATTATTTATTTCGAGAACGATTAGATAGAATTTAACAAAATTTACAGTTTTAAGAAATTACTACCCAAACTTTGGCTTCAGTAATCTTAATTGTTGTAGGTTCATCATATTGAAGGGACAGCTTCACCCAAATTAGTAATGTATATATCTTTTCTATAGCAACGTAACCACTTTTAACTTTTGGGTTAATTTTGCACCCTGATATGTAAGAAATATAATTACTCTGACCTAGTATCATTTGGTTCTTTTAGTTATATTATTTGTAGTTTTCAATTGTCCTTGTTAATATCAAAGGCCTCATACACATACACGTCGCTCGTGAAACCGTTACGTTATTGGTGGGGACGGGGTAAATAATAAGCCAATGCGAGTGGGGGGAGCCTAACCAACGCGCCGCGCGCATCTGGCCTTGAAGGCAAAGTCGATTACTGACATTAGAGAGGAAGCGTCCTGACGTAGGTAAGGGATGGAGGGGGAACCTCCAATAACAGGCCCTTACGTGTCCAGCTCTGCGGCTAGCTACGTCCACGTGGCGTTTTTATTTTACCTTTCCTAAGAGAAACAAGCAAAATAATAAATACTATGCGGAATACATTTGACTTAAGGACGTTGGACCCGTAAAAGTTCAAAATTTTATATTTGTGCCAAACACTGTTCAACTTTTACACATCAGATAACATGCCATTTCCTCAAATTAAAAAAAAATTAGGTCCCATAGTTTTAGCATTATGACCTATCAAAGTCACAAAATGGCAGTTGCGGTGTAGCCAAAATAATAAAAAATAATTAACTTACAGAAACGAAATAATTTATATTAATTCTTAATGATGTGAGCTACTTCAAGACACTTTTCTAAACACAAAGCGATAACTTTTGTATTTTTAAAAAATTGATGAAAATAAGTAAATTTTTGCATGACTTTGACTTTTGGCTACTACTGAAATTTTCAAAACTAACTTTTGTCAACCATGTCGTAAAATGCATTGATACACTGACTATCAGTTCCTGTAATTTTGAATTTATTCGTCAATTACTTTTTTTGATTTTGGCTACACCGCAATGGCCATTTTGAGACTTTGATGAATGATTATACAAAAAACTATGGGACCTAAATTTTTTTTATTTGGGGAAATGACATGTTATCTGAAGTGCAAATGTTGAACAGTGTTTGGCAAAAATATAAAATTTTGAATTTTTACGGGTCCAACGCCCATAATGTACTTGTATTCCCTTTCATGTTTGAATCTGAGTTTTGACTAAAAGCTTTTCTTTCCGAAATTTAATTTGGTTTTTTTCATTTACTATTGTAATACTGAAGATTGTCAAAATAATCGTTTCATTTATACTTATGCCATGAACACCAGTATAGTGAAGCTACACCCGAGATAGGTCGGACTCAGGCGAGTTATATTGAGTAGTCCGCAAGGGCGCTATGCACCGAAGTATTCGTAATTTTTTATTCGTATCAAACACTATCCGACTATTATACATTACATTAGTAGTAATTTCACTCAAATAAAATATTTTTCGGTTCCATTATTTCTGTACAATATAATGTCAAATTAGCGGTTTGACTATTTTCGCTACTTACCAAAATTCCCATTCAAATTATACGAATGCAATAATTTTCAGGGACAGTTATGTATTACGCTACACAATGACACCTTTGTTAATTCACGTAACAAGTTTTTGTATATGAGAAAATTCTTGAATTTATCTAAATGTTTGTATACATATCAGTACTCTGTTTTAAATTATTTTTAGTGACATAACAAAGGCGTCATTCTGTAGCTTAGTACATTTTTTTTTCACTCAAAGTTATTGCATTCGTATGATTTGAATGATTTTTTTTTTTTAAGTTTGTGTACTTGGGTAAAAAATTCAAATATCTACTTTAAGTTGCGCTTGTACGAAAACTATAGAACAGAAAAATATTTTGTTGGTGGATAATTACTGTTCATGTGATATGTAAGAGTTGGACAGTTGTTGGTACTATTATAAAATTACGGATTTTTCGGTGCAGAGCGCTCTTAATGCCACTCAGAAGCGTGCGTACACTTTTTTTTTTTTTTTACTGCGAATATAAATACATGTATGTATAACGTTTTTGTAGGTCATGTCCCAAATTACTAACATCGTATTTCGATATAAAATGGAAAATAGCGATATTAATGAATTCTACATGTGAGTGGCAGAAATTTTACAGGAAGTATAAATAAATAGAAAATTAATGTGGAATAAAGGGAGAAGTATCATCCAAACAGAAATACAATAAATGTATTGCCGAAAAATAATTATTGTATCTATTTAAATAAAACCGGTTACTGTACAAAAATTACCACAGCGAATAGGCACATAGGTATGTAAGAAGTCTAACATGCGTAAGATTAAAAAAAAAGTATTTTATTTTTAATATAAAACTATAGTATTTTATCTACAGAAAACAGTTATTTTTGCAGGTAAATTTTTACTAAAAAATACATAAAATCACACACGACAAAAATTTATTTTTAGTTTAAAAGTGAAACATAGTGTAATGGTAGTGTCGGCATTCAGTATTACGCAGCATAAGAGTAGTTACAGTCCCTTTAAGATTATATGTTTTTCAGGTTTCTAGTTGAATAATATTTTGTAACGTTGCGAGTATACTCGAGGGCAGTGTATTCCACCTCGTGCTGGCTTATGAACTGCACACCTGCAGGTGTATTCTGTGCCCTGGAGGATGACATGAAATAAAGCCCTAGTGTAGAAACAACGGGACGTGACATAAGTCATATAAAAATCTGGGTCTGACTCCGCCGGGAATCGAGCCTGGATAACATAACAGTAGTCCTCTACTTGTTTTGATATAAGTAATATGTCTCCAGATTTCACTGCAAAAAATATCTGTGCGTTTATAGTAAGATTAGCTGGTACCCGCAACTACGTTTACGGGGTTTTCAATTTAATGTGATAATATTTCTGAAACAAAAAATTATGAAAAATGCTGAATGGGGCAACATGGTGTTAGGGGTTGTTAGTGTCCGTTTTAGAAACATTCTGGAAAGGAAAACAGCTACACAAAATTTATTGGGTATCCCACTCTTCCGCTGTACCCCGTTTTACCTCTCACCTTCCGCAAAGTATAATTTGTTTTGGTAGAAACGTTCGCGGGTTTTTATGTACTCAATTATTTTTGTATCCTGTTTTGGCCATATAACTAGTTTTGCCTGTCATTTATTTTGTATAAATCTTTGTAAGTGCACGCAAAACTTACTAAAATTTCATCAGAATTGGATAACTGGTATAGAACCGTATAGAAGACAGAAGACAAAGAAACAAACCATAATTTATTGGATATAAGCTAGCAGTCCACCCGCGGTATTGGCCGCATGTATTGATAGTAACAACGAATATTTATTCAATGGACGACTTGAAGTACACGCCCCCTGACGTCACCGCAGAGGAAATACTGTGGGAAACAAGCTTGTTTACAAGCATGCTGATTTGTTAGTTGGTAATTGCAGAAAGCAAAAATGTTGCGCATTCACGGATTTGCACGCAAGGGTAAAAAATATTAGTTTCAATTTCATGGTTAAGATACGCAAATACATAAGATTAATGTTTACCTGAAAATACGGCAAATTCCAAACAAATAATTTTCTTAACGTACATCTCATCCGGGACATGTGAAGCCAAACAGCTAAATGAAGGTTACGTTCGGCTGCGGTATCCATGGAGATAGGAATTGTATCCCACACCTGACTGAAGCTCCGCCTCTTGTCAAGTCGTCCATTGAAGGACCTTTTTGTACGACAGGTAGTAGTTCGGCCATCAAGTTCTAAGATAACTTAGCTACCGGTTAAGCTTACTCATCTGCATGCTAAGTAGCTATAGCTGCCATGTGTAAAAAGGTTCTAAGTCTATCCCTGCCAAACAATGTCCCGGGCATATATACAAAAACACACCTTGAATATGAGAGTGTGTTCGGATGGTTTAAGTAGTACATGTGGCATGACGACTTATTTACCTCTAGCACAACCATTTATTCCAGTGCCCACAATACGTACCGCCAAAAATTCACTGAAAATAAATAAAATATTCAGTCATTGGGGATATAAAGGTTATACAACAATATATTACGATATAGCTGCATGGAATTAAAGTCCCTATAAATTACTCCTCTTTGGCCGTACTTGTTTTTTCGGGTTGTCTGCTTTGAAATGTTTACAAAGACCACGTTTCCCTACTGATATTTGACAGTTACTTCCTCCGTATAAAAAATGAAATGATTATATTTTATATTTATGTAAAACATCATTCTGAAGCAAAAAAAAAAATAACAAATCTCGATATCTCGAAATGTGACAGATATCATGAGGAAACTGAAAATTAGGTTTATATCTTTTCACCTCTTAAGTTATTGAATTTTGCAAAAGCATACCATCACATGTTAAACATTTGTAAATGTATTCAATTGAGATTAAAATCACGACGATAACCCGTTGAGTCAAAGCGTAATCAACGATTAAGGGCGCGTTCATCAACATTTTTTTTATTTTTTATTATTAAAAGATATTTTTTTCTTATTTTAGACACAAAATGTGACCAAATTTGGCTCTTATGAAATTTTTTATCTTTCATAGTTTTCGCGTAATGGCCTGTTAAAGTCATATTTTGCATGTTTCCGTTTTAACGACCACACTAAAACCAATTGATATATCAAACTGAAAAAAATCACAGTGGATAAAGACATTGCAGGCAACAATGTCATGCTCATAAAAATAAATAATAAAAATTATTTGTATTAAAAAAATGCCGAAACTGAAAATAAAAATTTTAAAAAATTAAATAATTTTTTTACAAATACAAATTATATTTATTCTTTATTTCTAAGAGCATGATATTGTAGCCTGTAATGTCTTCATCCACTGTGATTTTTGAGTTTGATATACCAGTTGGTTTTCGTGTGGTCATTAAAACGGAAACATGCAAAATATGACTAACAGGCCATTACGCGAAAACTATGAAAGATAAAAAATTTCATAAGAGCCAAATTTGGTCACATTTTGTGTCTAAAATAAGAAAAAAATATCTGGTACAAATAAAATATTAAAAAATGGCGGCGAAAATTGCGGTAGACCGCGCCCTTAATTAAAAAACATGAAATATGTTTATGGGCATTTACGTATTCATCATCATAAAGCGAAAACAACTCTCTCGACGGGCTTGAATCACATTCCATGTATTTGCATCCCCATAGGGTTCGAATTTCGGGTGTTGCGTTTCAGGAGAAACCGTGACGATAGCCCGTTTAGTTCCAAGATATATACACAATTAATTTAAAAAACCTTTCACGCTGTTTCATCATTTTTCGCCCTCTTTGGTGTCATATTTAGAAAAAAATCAAAAAACTGTATTTCAGGTATTTAGGTAAGCATTAATCTTAAACAAAAATTGCGTTGATGTCAAAAATGTCAGTAAGACATCATTGTGAAGCAAACAGCACTACGATATCTCAACTGGTTTGATAGTTATGGAAGAATAATTGAAAACATATCTCACGTCTGTTGTGATATTGCCTGGCAAGCCGGACAGCGAAAGAGGTTCGGGCTGCAACTAGGCCAGCCAGCATTGGGAAACCACGGAAGACAGCAACTCACCTCACCCCTCTCGTAGTTGCAAAATATTGAGGACAAGCACGCCGACATATGGCACTGTTACCAAGTAAACGGGGTCTGTCTGTCATCGAGCTGTCGTTCACCAGCACTCATCCGATCAACAGCAGTGCAGTTCTCCGCCGGGGACTCGGGATCGAGCCCCGGCGTGTGCGTGCTCGTCCGTCGATGCCGTGTCCTCATCAATCCAGCTTTCGGTAAGGTCGTCAGATCTAGTTATGTGGCAGCAACTCTCAACTTGATATAATAATTTAATAATCAGTAATATTGCTCTCCCCTCCTAAATAAATAGAACACACATTGTAAACGTCTTTGCATTCAGAGTACCTGCCATTGTAGTATAGTAAATGCCCGTCTAACCACAACTGTCTTAAAAGTCATTTAGCCCTAAATAACATCTAAATAAACCCACAGTGTAGCTACCATCTGAGTGAAACCACTCAAACTAATAAAAACTTATGAACCCCCAATATAATAACGACTTATAAAATATACATTTTGTAACAAGTCTCTTCACACACTTAATTAAAGAATTTCGAAACGTCTTGAAGTCCTATATTAGATATTTGCAAAAGTATCTGACTGAAGTAAAAATCACGACGATAGCCCGTTAGGTTAGAGCCATACAGGTGATTAATGAAAAACACATTTTCCCCGTTTTACTCCTTGAGAGTAAAATTTCAAAAATTCCTAAACACACTTTTTGGTTATTCACATGTGCATCATTTTGAATTAAAAAAAAGCAACTTTGTATCCCGAAGGGTTCAATATATATCTAGATAATTAACAGAAAATGTATTTCAGGTCTTTTCACCACCTTAAAGGTTGAATTTCAAAAAAAAAAAAATCCTTAAAATGGCTGATATGAATTTTTATGAATGACTCATTGAAGTAAAATTCACGAAGATAGGCCATCGGGTTCGAACTGTGTAGAAGAATCTTAGAAAACACTTTTTCACACCTTTCCACCCCCATAGGGGACGAATTTCGTAAAAACCCTTCTTAGTCCTCGCCTACGACCTAAACAGAACCCAAACAAAATATTTCACGTTTCTAGATCCAGCGGTTTGGGCTGCAGTTTGATATATCAGTTAGTTATCCATCCATTCAGTCACACAGTCAGTGTACTCTTTTGTACATAGAGCTGATTCCCCTTGGACATGAAAAAAAAGGCTTGACAAATTATCACTAGCTGAGACTGATAGTAGTGTTGAAAAATATAAATTGTACATTTAAAATGAGAAGTTTTTTTACATCAAAATATCAGGTCATTAAGGGATTAAATTGAGGAACATTCTATATTTTTGGGAAATATATAATAATAGTAAAGTGTTATGTGTTGTGTTTCTCTGAACCGCATATAAATAATGATGAGTTAAATTCTTTATGTACGCATTTTTTTAAGCTTACATCTGCTTTTTGTTGTAAGAATACAAGGCAGTGAGGTGTAGGTATATTTGAGAGGCATGAAATTAACTACAGAAATATAGATGTTCCTAAGTATTCTAAAGAATTTGACTTCGAGTGTTGTTGTACGTGTGTAGAAACAAATTGTGCTGATTTTTATATTGCAACTATTTATTGAACCACTTAAAGGTAGTTTTACAGATATATAAAAGCAACAGATTCTCGTTTGAATTTTATGTGTAAACCTCAAAGGATGTTTGCTATACGTGGAGATTTTAATGTCGACTATTCAGTTAATAATAATTCGTCCAAAATGAATATTACTTTTAGAATACAAATAAATTGCTATCGTATATATATATATATATATATATATATATATATATATATATATATTTGGGTCAGCATGATACAATTTTATAAATATCACGGATATTAGGAAATAAAAATATCTAGAAATATTAATAGTGTAGTTTTTATATATCTCCCTGTGATGTCCGTTTCCTCTTGTTTAACTTTGAATGAATTTCTCGCCGCCATTTCCTATCATATTGCTTGCGAATATAACGAGTCAATAAGAGCACAGCATAATACCCAAAAATAGCACAGTCACGAATATACGAGGTTTGAAATTAGCAATGCGGAACGTTACGATGGAGGAAACGAGTTCGTGTCCAATTCTGTGAGAACACATTCGAGACTAGCAAATTTGTAAAAAGTGTAATTGTGCCCTGTAAAGTGTTCGAGAATACCAATACTCAGATGACCTTGGTTGATAATGGGACTCGCATATACGTGAAGATATCACTGACTTGTGATTCAATGACTTGGTTAAACATAAACTTGTCAAATGGTCCACAAAGCAGAACATTCCTGGCTCTTACGTAAGCAGTAGATCTGCAGCACATTCTGATATGCAGGGACTGAAACTGCGTCACAAAGCACATTTGTGTTTCTACATTTTTCGAGCTACCTGTTAAACGTTGTTCAAATATTTTCTTACATGAATATTATGTGAATGATGTCCGTCATATTCTTCAGGACACCAAATATTGTAAACTTAATTTCGAATCTCTTTAATGTGGCTTAATTCGTTCTGTTCAGGCTGATTTATTTTAACTTAGACTTAACTGGACATAACCGAAACTAATATTCAAACTAATATATGAATTTGATACATTTTCCGCAAAAATAAATAGTGGGCTCACACCCTTTCAGCTTCTGTGTTTGTATGTTGCACAACTATGTCGCTGAACGTAGGTTCCCTTGTTTGGCTATGCAGGTAATGCTACGTTAGATTTCTCCGGTCTCTTGTAAAATACACATCAAAACATGCGTGACCTTGAAAGTCCTGGCAGTGACGTTATGAACGTAGCAATGCACTTCTGTTCCGAACGTCATAATAGTGCAACGCATTTAATACAGCTTTAAGGCGAGTCATTCCGCGAAGTGTCTGGATCGATAGTTAGTAAAAAAAAAAAAAAAAAAAAAAAAAAAAAGGGTTCCTGATAACCGTAAGAACGGCTTTATTCTGCACATAATAGTTAATAAATACAATCGTCAAACTAGGTGAGCAAATTCAAAAATGTTATTTTCACCGGCCTATAAATCACAACGTTTTGCGAAGTCACTTTGTGTATCTGTATCCAAAGCATGGAATGAGCTCCCAGAAGAAATAAAAACCATAACGTCTACATTGGGATTCAAAAACAATTTTAAAAAGAATATTTTTTTTCTAGCAACAGACTCAATTTGAAAATTCTTGTTTCCCAAATTGAGTTGTCTCCTATTTTTAAAATGTTCGTAATAAGTAGCTTTCTTTTACAGTAAACAGGATATTTTGTTATAAAACAAAAATTATAACTTTAGAATGTTTATACTAGATCATATGTTACTAGAATTTAAGTGATTAATTTTCTTTTCTTTGATATTAATTTACATAAAATTATCTTTTTGCTAAAGCAATATTTTCTGAAAACAGACTTAGCTCCATTTGTAAATGAACGTTTCAACAGCTTGTTACTGTTGATATTTTTAATTCTTATTTATAACTTCATAATGTAAATTAACAGTGGTTAAATGTAAGAAAAGGCGTACGGCTTAGTTTCGCCATGTAAAACCTAAGACGTAAATAAAATAATCATGTCTAATGCGTAGAGATGATGGTATATCCCGAAAATGTTTTGTGCCAACATAGCCTTGAAAACACTGACACAACGTAGCTGTCTACAGACCAATAACATGCATCAAATATTATAATAGCGGTATTCTTATTGGCTAGGTCAAATAGGGCAGTAGCTCCACGTACAAGGAAAAACCAGTAATCTTTTGATAAGCTGAACGCACGTTGAAGCCTAGCAAATAGTCAAGTTTTCCTGCGATAAACCATCATCTCTTCTAATGTGTATTGCCGGTAGTTTTCGCGAAATTATTTTTGCACCACTTAGTTTCATTAGCTTACGTGCACATCAGCAGCTATGATTCGTGTTTATTGACAGCGTTCTTTGTGTACAGACGTCACTTATTTGACTGTGCCAATCAAAACAACATTATTCGATACCACTCGCCTATGATTTGCGGGTAGATTCCTAAAACACTGAGAATAAAAATATCTAATAATTGATCAAGAATCATTGGTATAAGTGTGCACACAAGTCATTGGAACTAATTGTTGCAGGAATGTTTTAGGGAAAATAAGCGGCACTTTTATATAAGAAATATTTTTTTAAATTAGCGTAGACATCAAAACTTTGCATTGTCTATTTCATTTTATGATCGGATTATATATATATATGCACGGTAGCCTTAACTGTTAGTTGACGAATTATTGTTATGTCAGTCAATTGTGAAACTTGGTTTTAATACGTATTGATATTTGTCCATTCTGTATTTTTCTGAGACGAGACCAGCCTAGGATGAAAATCTATGTAACAAATGCACACATAAATTGACGTCGCACGTCGACAATGATGTCAATAGAGAAGGCAAACAACACAACTTACGTGAAAGGGACTAAGGGAGGCTTTTGTTGAAAAAAAATCCCAGCATTTGGAGTAAGAAGAGAAACAATGTAAAAACCCCATGTCAGGATGCCTTGACTGGGTATCGAACTCGGGCCCTCCCAAATTCCAGTTCAATGTGTTAGTGTTGTTCCATCTCACTCTATGTCAAACTTGAGCTCGGAAAATAGGGAAGACAAAATAACTGGTTGGCAATGTTTAGTTGCATATTTATCGCTACATATCGCCCATTAAATTTTAAGTCCGTGTAATATAATTACATATTATAGAAAGCTGGCGCAGCTATAATGGTTTAAACTCTCATTTGGGAGGCCTTGGGTTCGATCCTAAGTCTGGCCATCTTGATTTAGGTTTTCAATATATTTATTTTTATTATTCTAGAGTTTAATCTCGTTGGCAAAGTGATTCATAGAGTCGGTTACACATATTTTTATATTCCACCAAAACTAAATTACACCCATGCCTCACCCGGGACTTGAAATCTGAACCTCTCACCGCAAGGCAGCGTGCCACCCGACTGCGCCACGGAGGTCAGCCTGGTATTCACTGGTTTGCCAAGATTAGTGCCAGAGAAATGCTGCTCAAGAGACAATGAAAACAATATAAATACCAACAAAAAGTAATACGGAACTTTTCTTATTATAGAAGATTAATACAAGTTTCTTATTTCTGTGTAAATTAATGACAACTTGCCATAGTGACATATGTAATTCTTCCACTTACTTAGACGACAGTGGAGTCACAAAGCTTTTCGCAACATATCCAATCAAATGCCCTCGCTGTGATGGCACAGCTTTATGGTTAGAACGGACAGCAAATAAAAGAGCGACTGTATTTCGCGAGCCCCAACTTCACCGTGATTGGAGACACTTACGTGCGCTGCGTGATTGCCTAGGTACTCAGGCGTTACCTTTGCTTAACAGCCGATCATACCCGAAGTGGACTTTATAACTTTTCCAGACGCTCATTATTCTGAACAGGACTGTACATAACATACACTATATTCACGAATTTTACCAACCCTGCATAAAATATTCCTGAATTGTATAAAAATAATTATTTGTAAAAAAAAATTTGTCTAAATTTTGAAAAGCCAAATATTTGTGTTATTTAACTTTCTTAAATGACTTCACAACTTTCTAAACACTTAATGACTTGGCAGCAAAATTAAACACATTTTTGATACATATTTATTTTAAAATCATGTACAGGTATGTATTCCCTATGTCTAGTGCTATAATTATGCACGTCACAGCTTTGTTAAAAAAATTTATGATAATGTTCAATAAAGTATTTAATACCATACGTATGTTGAGAGACAAAAGTATTTTCAGTTAAATAGTGCTCCACATGACTTACCTTCTTACTCGTGTAATTATTCTTATGGCTTTTATTTTGTAAATGAAAATATATTTTTGAATCCGTTGATGGTGCCCAAAAATTAAACCACACGATATTAATGGATGAAAGTATGAAGAGTATGCTAGTTTTAAAACCTTTATAAATATATGATGCACAGTGTAAGGAATAAACAGAATGTTGTTTTGGAATAAGATAATGAATATGATCTTTCCAGTTTAAATATCGATTTATCTTGATACCCAAAAATGTAGTCACATAAACCTGATTATATACGTTGTTTGGTACACGGGTATAGCTAACCAATATTGAATGTTTGATACAAATTCTAGAATTATAGTTTCTTATATATATTTACTGTTAATTTTTTAGTAGTAACCCATAAAGAATGAGTATTAATTGCAGCATTTACTCTATCCTCAAGTTGGTCAGTTTATGTTCTACTAACAACAATTCTTGTATCATCACATGTAAAATTCTCTTTGCAATATGTAAAATGGTAAAAGTAATTCGTTAATAAAAACAAGAAAAAGTAAAGGACCCAGAGCAGAGCTCTAGGACATTTACCACTTTAATTTTACTGATACTGAAAAATATCATTTTCACTTTTCCACATTATTTTTACACATTTTTGTCTATCACTTGAATATGTTTTTAATAATATATTTAAGAATACTGTTTTTTACTCCATAAAATTTCATTTCTGTAGCAAGATACGGCGGCAAAACAGTCAACGGATTCAGCTAAGTCATAAAATATACTTACGAAATTTTTATGACAATTTATTACAACCCATATATATCAGAATTTAGTTTGAAAGTAGCCTTTATTGTAGAGGAGTTACTTTGAAATACAAACTGATGAGAAGACAACATATTAATGCAAATGCGTATAAATTAATTTTTCAACAATTGTAGCAAAGGTGGTTAGCACAGATAGGTACAGGTATATATAAATTGTCTTCTTATCTCCATTTTAATATAATGGTACCACTATTGCGTGCTTCAACCTATCAGGAAATATCCCATATTTTATGGTGTTGTAAAATAGTATACTAATTGCTTCACATAGATCCGATGAAAAAATTTTAATTACCTTGCCGATAAGTTCAGCATGCCCACATATTTCTTTTACTTTATTCCATTAGTAATTGTTAGTATTTTATACGGTGGGGTAAAATCAGGAGTTTTCACAGGCACAGCTGTTCTAACAAGATCCATACGGTAATTTATAAGTTTACCAGAATTTTGACATTAGTCCAGGCAACGTGTAAAAAATTCTTATTGAATTCATTGGCATTCTTCTTATCACCATTTGAATTAACATGATTTATTTTCAACTCTTTAGTCTGGCTTGTGTTCTTACCTTCTGAGGTTTCTTTCTTAGTGATATTAATATGTAAGTTTAGCTATGACAATAATATTTTAAATACGTTACAATAACTATATAAGCTTAATAACACTTAACCTTAACCACAGTGTTTAGATTTAATATACAACCGTTCATTTTTACATAATGTCCTTATCTCCAATGTTAACTATTGTTTCTTATTGTTTTTTTTTTATTTGCAATACTCATAGGATAAAATCATTCAAATCCCATTAAAATCAATTGTTAAAATTTATTAAATTGTATGTTCATACTCTTTAAAAGTCCCATGATTGTAAATGTAAAAATGCCTTCAAACTCCCCATAGAAATTTTAGTCACCGACATATATATATATATATATATATATATATATATATATATATATATATATAAAACCACTCACACACAGAATGTTATCACCATCATTTGGTTTTTGAACCGTAGATGCAACATTTGTATATTTCAATATCCGGCCATATCATCCGATAAACCATTAACTAATGGAAATGTTTCACATAAAAATTATTTAAATCAATAAAAAGTATATTATTGTGTTTGAAACATTCTGTATTATAGTACGAAATTTGATAAGTGTCATCAAATTATAGGATCTCATCAAACTTTTCAAAACCTATTTTGATTATACTTTGCTGTTACACTTGCGCTAAAAACAAGTAGAAAACACTCTTGCCGAAGACTTTTACTTACGTAATGTGTTTAACTTGTATTAAAAATATATTTTCTTGTATGTTACAAAGTGTAAGTTTTTCCTCATTTTTTATTTTTATTACAAATACCATTATTTTATAGTGAGTACACAAGGATATAATGTTTCATGATTTTCTCTGTGACATTGATAAATCATAATGAAATACTTAAGATCTATGGTTGCAATTGTATGGTAACTTGCTATGCAATAATTACATACCAAATACTGGAGAAGTAAAAAATAAATAAATGTGGTACTGTTGATACGTCTATCCAACTTCATGCCAGACCTAAACTGGCATCTTCAGTGGGGAACAAAAACACTCGGATGATCATGATAACTTAATAATGCGTCTGACAGAATACCACGACATGACTGCCCAATACGTTATCAAACTCCAATCCTGTTTCGCACTTGACTGCAAGTAGTATCCGGACAAAAAACTTTGCCATGAAACTTAAAACTGTGAGAAACAGTCTTTCATTGTTCCACATCAGGTAATATAACTTCAGCACCACTGTCTCTTTAGGTAGCATTTCTTATTATCAATGGATGCGTTGACTTGTAGATCGTCTTTAAATACCCTCCTACTATACTTTCATTATTATTATTATTATTATTATGAAATATCATTTTAACCTGTCTAAATCGCTGAACGCACTCTTCAGTCCACGCAAGTATTCTTCAGATGATGTTATTTTACTAATACTTTGAAGTTGTTTGGGGGCAGATAAAATAAATAGCCTAATCTTGGCTTCTGTACCTCGCGACGCAACGAACACTTCGACTACCTAGGTTATGTTAAGAGTGCCCCCATTATACGGTAGGGAAAAAATATAAAATTACAATAATTATTTTTATATGGATTTTTATGTATACGTCAAACAGTAACACACATTATGGTTTCAATGTTTTTTTTTTTATTTCGTTATGATCATTGGTTTTTGCTGAGCATATGAAAAGATAACATGCAAATGTTGACTTCGAAATGACATTATGGGAAAACTGGCTGAGATATGTTTTTGACTACTGAGTGTAATGTCTGTGAAACTAAAATTATTTAATGCAAATATAAAATAATTGGTAATACAAACATAATATAATTATTTTTCCCAATTTGATCACCCTAACTACTTTCTAACGAATGTTACGTAACGAAACCGAAGAGTTTTGCTACAATCGCGTGAGATATCGACAAGTGCTAATATATATTTCACAGCGTTAACCATAATTGTAACTACTGTGGTGTTTATAAGAAGTGTTGACCTATCTGAGTTTAAATACACTTAATTTCATTTGTTACGAACTACGAGTGCCTAGGACCATAAGTGCCCAGAACCACTCGACCGAACAAACGCTCTTAAAATTTATTAAATATATTTTATAAAGCAAGATTATTCCCTCTGAACTAGGGCTTTAATTGGGAACATAAAAATTCTGATGTTCCTTGCAAGGGAAAGAAACGTAATTTGGCAATGAAAGTTTTCAGAACGATGTGCAAAATTACGAATTGGGAACAAAATAAGTTGTTAAAAAATTTTGTAGCTAGACACTTTGTTATTATTGCTCTAACCCGTACCCGTGAGAGAAATATGACGGTCATACTTTCATAAAATACGTTAAAATGTTCATATGATAGTTGAAAAACTATTGTTAATTAGAAAACACATGTAAACTAATTTATTGTTTGTTCTGTAGCGATACATCTCGTAAACAACGAGACCACATTCCAGTTTAATAACAATTATACTCTGTAAGATACAATACAGCTGAACCATGTCTATATTTCAAACATCTATATTACAACAGTTTCTTGTTACATTTTTTATATTTTGCATATTACGAAAGAACTTAAGGAAATGAGAAAAAAAAATATGTTTGCTTTATCCGAGAATCGAACATGTGATTTTTGTTACTTATGCATATAGTTTACTGTAAATATAATTTTTAAAATCTTATTTGAACTAAATAACGTCCTTTATTCACGTAAGCTTTCACTCACGCGCTGTCGATATGCGCGTAAATTAACGAAACGTGTCTGTTAAATGGGTCACATTGAAGTTCGAGAGTCACTTTCCAGAAACAACAATAGTTACAGATAGCACATTCCGCTTATTTTCTTTGCAGAAATATTCCGTTACAATGCAATTATAGTACAAAAGAAGCTAGTTTTTCTTTTACCAAATCAACAAGTGATAGTTCCGTATTTTCTATTTCATTTAGTCATTTGTTTGTGACAAATATTAAAAAAAGCACGAATTTATTTCTATACATAAAAGAGAAAACTGACTGACTGGCATATTAAACTGCAGCCTTAACTATTTAACCTAGAACCATGCAATTTTTTGTATGATATTCTCTTATGTCGTAGGCGAGCACTAAGAAGGGATTTTTCTAAATTCGACCTCTAAGGGGTGAAGAGGTAAAATGTGTTTCCGAAGAGACGTCGATAGAGCTCGGGCCTGACGGCATATCATGGATAGTTAATCGGTAACACATTTAAGGCCTTTTCACCCTCTTAAATGTCGAATTTCGGAAAATTCTGAAATTGACTAATACGCACATAACAGCCCTGTACAGTACTGACAGTCAGAATATTTCAAAATATTTTACAATCTTTTTACGGCCATTTACCTATCTGACGTGAAAATTTACTTTATATCTCGATGGGCTCCATATATATATATATATATATATATATATATATATATATATATATAGTTTAGTATTGTGCGATTTGTCATAGTGTTGGGACAGTGTAGGGAAGAAACATTTTTGCGAGCCTGACTATACAAGCGTGTTTGGCCTCGTCCGGGGCGAGATGCTGACCGGTTCGGCACCCTCAACCCCTCTGGAAGAAGTAGGGAGACACTGCTGGACAGCAGGTATAGAGAGACGGTAGTCAGTGATGAGTGTGATGTTGTAGCAGCTGCAGTAAAGAGCTATGAAGTTCTACACAGTGGTTTTTCATTTTGTGCAAGTGTAGCAATGTTTGAGTCATAACATTGGTCTTCCGGGCCGGATCGGTACGACAAATAAGTGTTTACCGGTTCCACGAATAAATGCATGGCGCATGTTTTATGTTGAGTTGTACAATAAACACGCGCCCGCGCGTCGCGTTGTTCGTCAAGGCATCCTCCCGGCCGTGGCTACCTGCTCTAAGCCGCTCGCCGAGCTCCGGGGTGAGAGAGCCGCGTTCACGGAATGCTCGAGCTACTGTTCATTCACGTTAGCTCTCTCCCGCGACCGCGCGCGCCGGCCAACAGGGCAGCCTCAGCGCAGACCTCCCATGCCGACATCTAGGATCTACGGTGAAGACAGAGGGTAAGTCAGACATATTTACAGGCTTCCTATTCCTAGTTTTAAGTTAAATCCTTCCCACCTGCCACCCTGTGTCTCGCTATCGCAACATGGAGGAAGAAACGAGCAAACGCCTCAAACGGCAGCGGTCAGTATACAAGGGCTCACTGACTCGCATACAGACCTTTGTTTTGAATTACAGCGAATCACAGAACATCGGCGAGAT
>PNEQ01014759.1:0-31379 GCA_003012365.1 Medauroidea extradentata
TTTATTGTAAAATGCATAATTTTCAGTATCCAGTGATGTTAGAAAATAGACGTAGACCCTAAGTAATTTCCACTAAAAAGGTTTTTGTTGGTAAACATAGTATAAAATGAAATTTTTTTTTAAAACCACAAAACACCGAAATCACTCATTTTGAAATCGAAAATGACAGAATTATAAAATCCCATTTTCCCACCTCTAATTATTGATAAATAGAACTTTCAGTTTTCCATAGATAGCACATTAAAATGAATATTGTACTTGCTTTACCTTCTTTTAACTTGGTCCAGATTTATCCAAATATCTTCAGTGTTTCTCAGTACAGTTTGTAGTAACACCGAATGAGGATTAGGGAATGTACCTATACAGCAATTCTTCTTTTCTTCTCAGAAGCCCAGTTGTCCGCAGCTTTTTAAAAGTCAAACTGTGCTGGATCCGGCCCTTCAAGTGAAATTAGCATTAGATTATTTAATGTTCTCCGAGTCATTAGATTCCTCAAACAGGTTTTTATCAGTTTCAATTCTGAAAATCCCCTTTCACATTCAGCTGTGCTCACAGCAATGGTCAAACCAATAGCAGCTAGTTTTGCTAAATTTGGAAACGACTCTTGTAGCTCAAGTGTTGTTGCTGATTTCAAGAGTATTTGCTTTGGACCTAAATCTTTGTATGAATGTGTTTTAATCATTTTTGATGCAACTTGCCATTCTAGGTTAGTATCTTTTGCCCTCAAGAATTTTGGAGAACCATGACTGGAATAATAATCAAAAAAGATCTCAGCAGCATCATTTTGATCATAACTTTCTGCTCCAAAGAGTTTCGAAAAGTATGATATTATTGGCATGTCAGGAAATCTTTCTTCTAGGTATTGTACAACTGTTCTCATATACCTATCATAGACTGAAGCTTTGAAAGAAAGTACTCTGGCATCTAAATAATCAACTTGAAGTTCTGACCACTAACCTTCAAGAAGTTGTTGAAGACTTTGAAAATGCCTGCCAGGAGTATCTTTCAACTCTAAAATAGACAGTTTTGTAGCAGCCAATAGTGGCTCTATTTCTGTTAAGCTGACGTCCTTTGACTGCTATGCTATAGATAGGTTTGAAAAATGGGGTAGCACATCTGAAAACATCATCAGTGAAGCTACAAAATTAACTGTCTTCATGCATCTACTTAAGCCTTCAGCTGTGATGTAGTTTCGTTCTGTAGCCTCTCTTTTAAATGCAGTTATGACACTCACCATGCATTCTCGTAGAGACTGTACAGCTGAGTCATGGGACAGTCATCTGGTGTCACTAGCCATTTTTAATTTTATCTGAGGACTGTTCAGAATATTTTGTATTCGAGATAAGCCTGCCATCCTGACAGAAGAGTTTTGGAAAAAGAAAAAAAAACTGCCTCAAAATGTTATTAAACTTGACCAAGTAGGACACTTCAGCAGTTGCTTGGGCACTTGCAAAAGCTAATTTATGGTTCACACAGTGGCAGTTGACCATAAAACCTCCTGTTTTGTCTTTGTGAAGTTTAGCAACCCCCTTTTTTCCCAATCATTACTGCTGCTCCATCAGAGCTTAGACCAACCAGATTACAAGCTTTCAACCCCAGATTGTCAATGGTTTCAATTACTTTATTAGTTATGGTCTCAGCTTTACCATTTACAAAACAGCAGGTTGATACAAAACTAACAGCGACTTCTTTTCTGACCTGATTATAACATATTTTATGTAAACAATTACAGTAACTGTTTAGAACAGAAATGTCAGTGGTTTCATCACACATAACACTGAAATAATCTGCAGAATGAATACCTTGCTGAATTTCAGACATAACTGCTGATGCTAGAACAACTACTAATTCTTGCATTATATTTTCTGAAGTGTAACAAGCATTTTCACCCACATTTAGATGTTGTAAAATGTAAATATGAACAACCAACCCATAGCCTTGCAATGTTCAAGTATTTTCTCAAACAGTGTGGTACGTGGTAACTCATTTTTTGCCAACCAGTACATTGATCTTAAAGCCCCCAGAAAAGCATTTCTCTGTAAGTTATTCACAGTGGAAATAGATTTTTCAATCTACCCAAACCGAGTTTTCTTAAGTACACTCTTTTCAGCTTTAACAGAGAGAGATTCGGAATGTAACTTACAGTGTTGACGGTCAACCAAGTTTTCCTTTCGAATTCTTGTGCATGGAACAGTTGCCCACATAACTTCTTTGTTTGTACATTGTCTTCCATATTTCATGCAAACGGAACACATCATACTATCTTCTTGCACCACCAACCAATTACGGTGTATAGTGACGTGTTTTACACGTGGAAGAAATTATATAGCGATGAGATAGACCAGCCTTAGCAATGTCTATTTCAGGAATTGATTCATTTGGTGGTTTTGTTTCAGACTTACTACTAACACAATTATTTTCATTTGACACTGTTTGTGGACACGATAAATTAGAAAGACCTGCATCAGTAATGTCAATACTCGATGTTGACTTGGTTGGTTTAGCATCAGAATTCCCATTTTCAGTCTTTTTAAAGTAACCAAGTAAAGTTTACAGCTTTTTAATCATTTTAGTAAATATAATCAATTAAACCACAGTTGCTACAAAAACCAAATACATAATTGTTTTCAGCACTAAATTAAAAAAATAAAAAAGTTAATCCACTATTGGAAGTTTTTAAGTATCTTAAATTAGCGCTATCAAAACTTTGGTGCGCGCATATCTTACATGTGTGAGCAGTACACGGCACCACGGCAGTCAAGCTGTGTATGGACACGATAAATTAGAAAGACCTGCATCAGTAATGTCAATACTCGATGTTGACTTGGTTGGTTTAGCATCAGAATTCCCATTTTCAGTCTTTTTAAAATAACCAAATAAAGTTTACAGCTTTTTAATCACATTAGTAAATATAATCAATTAAACCACAGTTGCTACAAAAACCAAATACGTAATTGTTTTTAGCACTAAATTAAAAAAATAAAAAAGTTAATCCACTATTGAAGTTTTTAAGTATCTTAAATTAGCGCTATCAAAACTTTGGTGCGCGCATATCTTACATGTGTGAGCAGTACACGGCACCACGGCAGTCAAGCTGTGATATGTGACAACAGTGCAACTGGAGAGGGAGACAGGTCTGGAGTGAGTCGCCAACCATCGAGGCTCGATGAAAGAGCGTGCAATAGTGATGGCCCGATGTCCGATTACCGCATTATCTGTACATTTACCGTTATCGACAATCGGCAATATAATATCGGTACATCGGTCACAGTCATTATCTCGGCTAACTCGCACATTATTCCTTTACTCCTACCATCTGAAGGCGGCAATATGACTGAAAACAATATTGATTTGAACTGTTTACAACCAATTCATCATTACTAAAGTTCATTTCACAAACTTGACATTAAAATTTGGCAAAACGGTAAAATGTAAACAAACATAACAACCGAAAGAGTTAACAAGCAAAAGATTTCTAGCAGCAACTGCTTAAAAATCTTTACCGCAAATCAATTATATTACAAAAGTATAATAATTCTCACTTAAAATACACACAGCAATGACGTAAAACATAAAAACAGTCACGGAAAATTATTTACTTATCGTTAAGTGAAGATCAAAATGCCATTCCTAAATGCAAAAAAAAAAAAAGTCACAGAATATACACTTGTAGATAGTGAGGTCAAGTCTTCGCGGAGACTGCTCTGCTACTCCAGTACTGCTGCTGTATTCTATGAGTATAAGCAGCCGAATGACATGTAGCGTAAAGCACAACAGCAGCGCTGTGCTCACGAAACGCACCCTGCATTCCTCTTAGTCAACTACTTTTTTATGTTTCTCTGAGGTTGGCAATCCTTCGGAGGTCTTTATTTACAAATGCCGGTGCAGGAAAAAGTTGTTTTGGTTACATTTGTGAACATTTATGGGGTATTCCAATTACTGCACTCGAATACTCTCGGTGCGCACCAGACGGGTGCCGCGTGTCCCAATTACCAGAACTCCCGTTGGGAGCATTCAGATTTTCGTATTCCAATTGAGAGTTGCACTCGATGGGTGCACACCGGGAGCAGTGGCAAATGAGTGCAATTATGGCGGCGACCTGTGATTGCGTAAACAAAAGAAAATGTTTTCTGTGGGGGAATTTACGCAATTATATGAGTGTTCGGAACTTAAAAAATGCAAAGAAGTTTATGTGATGCAAACATACAGTGATTATTTTAATATCTGTGTTCGTTATTAAAATTATAGTAAGGTTAGTAAGATTGAGTTGTCTGAACATTTATTTACCGATAGATCAAGAAGAAAAATTGTAGTAAAGTAACCTTTCAAATTTTGTAGGATTAAATTTTGGCTGTTTTGGAGTACCTATGGTTAAATAATTTCGTGTTTCAAGTTATTTGTTGCCACAAATGTTTTGCACTGTAAGTGTGGCGTGTTCCAGTTGTTGGAGCATAAACAATACACACTCGTTGGGAGCAATCACGTGACTATTGCACATTTTCAGTTTTCGAGGCACACCGGGTGCACCCCCGGAGCAGTCAATTGGAATATGCCATTAGTAGTAGTACCTACTCCTCAGCCTCAAACTGAAGTGTCAGCATTGCAGCAGATTTGTGCAGAAATGATTCAGATGTCAGATGCATCTCAAACCACAACTGATGCACCAACTGGATTGACTCAGTACTTAACAGAGCCTACTATTCCACTGTTGGATGACACTTTGCTCTTTTGGAAAGAAATTGTATATTTTCCAAACCTAAAACTGCTTGCTCAAAATAAACTGGCCGTTCCTCCTGTTTCCGTAGCTTCAGAGAGGTTATTTAGCACCTTCTTAACGGAATTTGCACAAAAAAAAAAAAAAAAGGAACCACCTCTCACCACATCTTCAGTTACTAACATTTTTACATCAGAACCTAAGTCTTATTTCTTAAACTTAAACCACTAAGTAAAAATTCCTAACTAACTTCTTTTTTACACAAATTATTGTGTATCTTTTGAAGTAGAAGCTATGGAGGTTGACGGCATTTTCAAAGTGTAATGACTGACCATACATATCAAGTTGATATTATCAACACATTTTCAAGCTTGTATTTTATTATTCTAGTGTCTAGCTTTGTACTGTATTAGTTTTTTAAAGCAGCGTTTCACTACTGTTATTATAATCTAAATGAAGAACAGTAAAATTTTTATTACTTTTTGACACAAATTGTTTATCTTTTCAAACAGAAAACAAGATTTCCTATAGATATTTAAAATATCGGTTTACAGGTATCGGATCGGTAAAATCTTGCATATCGGAACCTGCATCGGTATTAGGTTTTTCCAGTATCGGGCCATCACTAGCGTGCATACACACTCACGCGGTCGTGTCGTGTTGATTTGTACCGCCGCGCGGCACATTCATAAGAAAATATAAGACAGCGCAGGAGGCATTACTTTAGCCAGTTATCAACAAACGCTAATCAAATCACTGTCAGGCTAATCACGTTTCTAATGGCGCCGCGGTAGACAGCAATGTCATTCAAGTATCTCCTTCACGCGTAGTTGCTACGTTATCTTTTCTGATTCTCGGCCGCAAGGCAACATAGGATCAGGATTTCTTTCCCCACGCGAGTGTACTTAAATTACCGCTTTGAAACATGTTCACTGATAAACCAAAAAACGGCAGCGCAGCCAGACAACTTTAACACTGACGACTTAGGTTTATAGCAGAGGAGATGGGGATGAATGGAAGCACGAGAGAAAAAAAAATAAGGAGGGGACGGCATCAGCACTCTGGTTTCTAGGAAAACACACCTCTACCTACTCCGCAGCCACCCCCCGCCAACATCTCTAACTCATTCCCTCCCGTGAAAGAGAAGCAAGGTCACAGTTTGTCAGTGACGAGAGGCGGGGACGGTAAGGTGCCGGGCGGAAGTAAAAAGCGGCCGGGCGAAAGTAAAAAGCGGCCGGGCGGAAGTAAAAAGCAGCCGGGCGGTCCACCCTTTCAAAACATCCTGGGGAGAACACTGAACTAGGATATTTTTTTGTTATTTTTGGTATATAAGACAAATCACGGGGTGCTTAATGTCAGCTGCCATGCAATTCTGAGCTGTACTAAACAATATAAGAAAAAACTGTACTCCCTTATATTAAAATCAGAGTTCAACACCAAATACTGTCAGTGTAGTACATATTTCAAAACTGAAACACTATAATTCACTATTATGCCCTAGGGAAGTCTCTGCCGCTGGTGCAACTGACTGTCACCAATTTTGAACATAAATAATAATATGGTATAAATGCGATAGCAGGTACCACCACAACATGCCTTTCAGGCAGTAATACTAATTTTATACTTTCGTTTACGGATCATTCCATACCATTTCAACCAATTACAAAAAAATTGGTAGCCACATAGGTTCAGAAAAATTTTATATTTTTACCAAGCAATCATATTAGTGTTGGAGAGTTCAAAATTAATTTTCAAAAAATTTCCTACCAGTACATTTATTCTGAGTAGATGTTTAAAGATGTCAGTGTCTGACTTTCCAAACACATAAAATAAAATTTTTTAAAAATTCTAATTTTTCAAGAGCTTATGAAAGGTAAAGGGGACGAAACACCTCGGGTGTCGCAGTATTTTTGAGAAGTATTGTTGCCATAGTTTTAACAAAAAAAAAAAAACTTGTTGATGTGTTCTGTCTCCAAGTATAAATTTTGCCTTGAAAATGGAAAAAATGTACCTTGATTATAATGACCTTTAAAATTATAAGAGCAGATTTGGTGTACATCTTGAGAAACACGTCTTTTTACTGAACAAATCTGTTTCTGATTTGTTAAAATTGGGTTTTAAATGAAGGTGCTACAAAATTATTCGCAAATGCTTGAAAATGCTAAAAATAGCACACACTGACATCTTTAAACAACTGCTCAGAGTAATAGTGCCGGAAATAAATTTTAAAAAAATTGCTTTTTAACTTTCAAAGCACCATAAATGAATGTAGAAAGTTTAAGATTTTTTGAAGAACGTGCAGCAACCAACACTGGTTGAAATGGCATGGAATGACCATTGTATTCACTGTCGGGAAGATCTACACATACATCCAAACAAGGGTATTACAAAAACTACTACACAAAACCTGTAGCATATGACATAATAATATATATATATTATAGTAATATATTATTATTAATGATTTTATACAGTACTGTCATACAAAATAAATATTATTGTGCTTCAATAAGATGATTACAATAAATGAAAAAGTTTCTCAAAGTTTCTTAAGTTTTTCATATTTCGGAAACTTTCCAATGTTAAAACTTTGGAAATTTACCAATCCCTACCTTCAGATGACATCTAACATACAAGTTGACAACTTTGGCAGAATTTGCTATTTTGTAATACTATAGGTACTACAGGAAACTAAAAATTTGTACAGTTCTTTTATGTATCAATGTCATAAAGGCAATAGTAGAATTGTCTCACACCTTAGGGCATATTCAACACATAAGACAATTCTTATACAAAGTATTGAAGGCAGATTAGATTTTTTTTTTGTTTCCTTATGCAAAAAACAAGAGTCTTACAATTACGTATTAACTATTGTTCTAAAATCAAGTTACTATCACAAACATTTTAAAGTATGAATACAATTAAAAATAGTAAAACTAGCACTAAACCATGTACATACTACTTATTTTTCACCTGTACCAGTACAACGTACCTGCAGTTCATATAATTCATTTGAGTATTTCCCATACTCAACCATTCCACCAAACACCAGAATGCGAGTGCCATCCACGACAAATCCATAAGCAGCACAACCAGGTGGAATATCGCCCTTCATTGCCGGCACAAACCACTGGTTGGTCGCTAAGAAAAAAAAGTATTATCACTTTACAACCATGGTAAGATAGCCATAACAAATTTTCTACAAACATGCCATACATCTAATCAGCAGTAAAACAAATTTGGTTTGGACATCCTGGCAAACAATTTTAGCCAACTCTTGTTTATTCCACACAAGTATATAAAATGTTGTATTATTAGTTATCATTTCAGACAAACTATAATTTCTATTCTATGTTCAACAAAAACAAATTCAGTTGATAAAATAAAATGTACAAAAAAACATTTCTACATAAAATTTAAAAAATTAATCGACACTTAAATAAGCAATTCTCCTTAAAAACCACAAATAAAATTTTTTAAAAAATATATATGTAGTTATCACTTTACTTTAAGAAATGCATGTAGTCAGAATTAATGGTCTACAAATAATCCTTTTCTATTCGTCATTTTGAAATTTAGGGTATATTCAGAAAAAGTGAATTTAAGTTATGTAATTAATGTGAAGAGATGGTCACACACTATCTACCACTACAATCCATTGATTACACAAATCAGCGTAATGGAGATGAAGAATTACTATCTTACAAATATACTTCCACGGAGATCCACATAATTTAAGGACAAGACATGAGACTTTACTAAACAGTTTCATGGCGAACTTTAACAAATAGTCAAGCCCACGGCCGTAGAAGAACAGGCCTGGACACTCGCCTGGAAACTTGCCCCCTTGTTTGGCTGTAGTTCACCAAGTTACTGAGAGTATTGTTTTTTAATGGTGCTTCAGTTAGGGTGGTGGGAAACTCAGCCCACTTCCATTCCACTAAGATAAACAATTTATCAAAACGTATTTTTATCAATTTATGAATACTTCCTTCGCTCACAAATTTAAGAAAAGGACCCAGCAATATTTATTTAGTTTATAAAATTAATAACGGAAAAAAGTGGGCGGAGTTTGAGTTCGACTGCCCTAACTGAAGCGCCAATAAAACACAATATTCTCGGCAACTTGAACTACAGCCAAACAACACCTGTACTTCTATAACCGTGGTCAAGTCTAAGGTTAAGATATTTACAATATGAAATTAATGGAATAAAAGTTTATAAACAGCTTTGGAAACTCAATCATACAGTCCTATGAAACAGTTTCAAAATAACTTGGAACCACAATGATAAATGCTCTTGTGTTAAATTAAAATAGGAGAGCAACTTTAACAGAAGTTCTTACATTGTGAAAAACTAATTGGGAATTTATAAAATACCTTTCTCTGTACTGTATAATCAAAAGCAATGGAATTTTTAAGCATCCCTAAAATATCTTCAAAATCAGAACCAGCTACCGTCAACCAGGGCAATTCTGACCCCCCGGGGTAACAATAACCCCCTGGGGTAACAATGACCCCCGGGGTCAATATTTTTAAACTTTGATTTTCAGAACTAAAAATAACTCTTAATGAAACAATTTATACATGGAATGATAGTTTAATAAATATTCTACTTCAGATTTGTATGTCAATACATTTTAATAAACCTTTCCATTACAACAATAAAATTAGTTTTGAGACCAGAAAATTTGTTATAAAAATTACGTGACAAAAACTTTTTCACACAGAGGAAATAAGTCCCGGCAAAATGGAAATAAAATATACTACATTTATTTGTTTTACTGGCAGTTAAACATTGGTTCATCTTCCTTCTACCTCTGCATTCCTTTAAATAATAATAATAATTTTAAAAATGTGGTAACATCGATTCTTACCTTTTTTGTCATATGGGTAACATTAAGCCTTAGAAAATATGCATATGTGGCAGTTTTTTTCTGAATACATTTCACATCTTGCCAAGTGGCTAAATAACAAGGCCATATATATTGATATGAAGTGAATTAAAATGTTTGTGGACTTCATGCAGAATCTAACAGGAATTATTTGTAGGTACAAAGAACTATTTCCATTTGTAATATTAGCATATATGGGTCATATTTTACTGACATTTAAGGGATGTCTAAATTTTTTCTTATCAGCTTAGCATTTTTTTGATATGTTTGTAACTGTCCTTTTTTAGGTTATGTAAATTTACAAGGGTTTGATTTATCCCAGGTGTTGATTTCGAGTAAGGCTTACGTTATTTAACTTTATATAAAGAGAAAATTTCTTTATAGTGCCTAGACATTATCAGCAATCACCAGGCTCTCGATGTTACCTAGATGTAGACTTAAAGAAACTCGAGGAAGTGATACAAGCGATAAGGGAAAACCGTGAAACTATTAAAGGTGGTGCTCGGAAGTGTGGTGTTTCTAAAAATACTATAAGTCATCTTAAGAAAGAATTGGCTCCTAAAATTGGTACACCAACAGTTTTAACGTGTGAAGAAGAGATTTCCTTAGCACGCCCTTGCAACTACCACAGACTGGGGTTACCCGATGGATTCACATGATGTCAAGATGGTTACAAAATCTTATCTGGATAGACTTGGTTGTCAGAAGAGAAGATTTACAAACAATTACCCAGGAGATGAGTGGGTTTCTAGTTTCATGAAGAGGATGGCCAACAATCTTACAACAGAGTTAGCAAATAACCTATGTCGCGCCAAGGCTCAAGTCACAACGGAAGTTACTAAAAATTACTTCAATAACTTGAAAAAAAACTTGTGAGGGGATTCCACCAGAAAATACATTCAACTATGACGAGTCAAATTTATCTGATGATCCTGGAAGGAAGAGGTTGATTTTAAGTCGTGGTGTAAAATATCCTTATTGTGTCATAAGCCACACAAAATCGTCTACCACCATAATCTTGTGTGCTTCAGCTTCAGATACTTTGCTCCCTATTTATTTAGTGTACAAGAGTGAAAACATATATGATACTTGGACACAAGGTGGACCAAAGGGATACCCGTGTTGTGCTAAACGTTGCTGTTCAGGTGGAACACATTACAATAGCACAAGTCATAAGTGGTTTGATAGTGCAGTTTTTACAGATTGGTTCAAGAAAGTTTTCTTGCCCCATGCCAAAAACCTAACTGGTCCAAAAGAGTTAATTGGGGACAACCTTAGTTCTCATTTTACACCTGAAGTACTGACACTACGTGAAGAAAACAATATTAAGTTAGCTTGCCTTCCAGCTATCTGCGCCAGTCCTTTGATGTTAGCTTTTTCCATCCACTGAAAGTGAGGTGGTGTGAAATCTTGACAACTTTCAAAACAAGCTACCCACAGTATGGAACAGTCCCCAAAGCCATGTTTCCTTCATTGCTCAAAGAGTTGTCAGACAAAATGAAAGATAACCTAAAAAATGGTTTTAAATCAAGTGGCATTTTCTCACTCAGCATGGAAATGGCTTTTGCAAAACTCCCAGGGAAAAACAATGTTACCACCAACCAAAAGGAGGTTGTTGCTGATTCTCTGGTATCATACTTAAAGTCTATTCGTGAAGAGAGAAAAAAGCTTCCAGATAACATTATCAGGAAAAGAAAGATTCTAGTTAAGTCCTGGTAAAGTAATAACTGCTTCCAACATTTCAAATAACAGTGTTTCAACTGTCAGCTCAAAAACTGAGTCAGTAAGAGCATTAGGCAAGAAATTCGAAAGCAAAATAACTGATGCAGAAGAATCCAGTGGGGTGAGTAAAATGAACCCAAAGAAAATTAAACTTGCTACCAAAAAAAGGTGCAAGGCATCATCTAATTCAAGTGATGCTGAAGAGGCTACTGCAGACCGTCCACCTGTCAGAAATCAAAAATCAGGAGATTTCTATAAGGGTCACCCCCCTCCCAAAAAAATTCTGTACAATAAGCCAAATCCCAAATACGGTACAATACGCAAGAAATCATTTTCACACATTTCTGACACAGCCATTAATTAATCATTTCTGAACAAAGCAATATTTTCAAAACCAAAAACGTTGGCTAGTCCAAAACATTAAGGTGTTTCCACCAACAAGGCACAAGTTCCATAGGTCCTCCTCTGGATAAATGTTTATTTGAAAGTGGTGCTATTCAAACAGTTTATAATGTAAATGTTGAAAAAAATTATAATGTTTTTACAATCTAATAGGGCCTCTTAAAACAAACAGTGAGATTTTTCTCTAAACATAAATGGATGTGGAACAGGGAGTAAATAAACATCATACAACAAATATCAAAACAATGTGAAAGTCAGTAATACACATTGGTTTTGAGAGGGTTATTTTATAAGCTGTAAGTGGCTTTTCTGCTCCAGATCCCATACTTAAAACATAGGTCCACTTAGGCCTACAAAAATAATCAAAAGAAATAACTTATTCAGGACAGAATCACTTCCCTGAATTTAGGCTGCACGCAGACTTAACTTCTTCCAAAAAACTCTCCATCCCTTTTTTTACGAACGTTTACAGCAAGCAGTACCATACTTTTCGCAATTTCACTTTTCTGGAAACATAGTTACTAAAAAGTAAACCAGCTTGATCAGCACAACTAAAATGCAGACTAAAAGTAGATAAACACACTAATTTGGTTATACCAACTCTTTTCTGTCGCGAAATTAATTTTGTCTTATTTTACGCAATCATTTACCTTGGTTTGCTTGTTTCGCCATATTTATGTGCTTAACATCACCTTTTCCAGCATGTGCAACGGAAAAATCACAACGAAAAAATAAACAAAATATAAAATGTTGACTCATTCTGACGGTAAAATTCCCAGAAATTCATAAAAATGTCTTCGTCAATATCACAACTTGCATCCCTTCCTTTGGCACAATTGTTTTTATTAGCAGCACGATTTTTGAACAACATAAATATCGCACACGAGATACTAGTCCAGTGTCCAACACAGCAAAATGCTTCTTTACTTAGTAGGCCTATCACTGCTAAGCCTACTATAACGTGATATTTGAATATTGTTAAATAACTAGTACAAAATACTCGTAGGCCAATCACACAAGTTTCACGAAATACAATAAGCGTGACAAAGTAAAATAATAAAAACACGTAAACACAGACAATAATGATTTCACTTTTGATAATGCCATCTTGGATGACAAATGAAATAATTTTTTGACTGGCTAACAAGCACCAATGACATTAGCGCACGAAAACTAATCACATAATTTTGGTAGAAATTATTGGATACAGCACAGTTATATCGTAAAATTATTGGCAATGAAAGCAGCTAAAATACTGAAGTTACGGTACGACCTACAATACCTATACGCTGTACCTATTTATGTACAGAATTTACGATAAAACCACAAACGTACGTATTAAAACTAAAAAGTGGGAGATTAGAATGACAAATCAGGAGGGCGGGAGATCAGGTGGAAAATCAGGAGTCTCCCGCCAAAAGCGGGAGAGGTGGACTGTCTGCTACTGATATGATGGCAGAAGACAGAGACCCTTACAGATGAAGCACCAGTAGAAGATATTGAACTGTTTGAATGTGCATGTGCGGAACTTAAACAGAATGATTTTATTCTTGTGAAGGTTCCTGGAGGAAAAAAAGAGGAAAAATTTATTTTCCAATATGTATGCATTGTTCAGAAAGTTATTGTTGACGATTGTGTCACTGACATCATAGGGTTACATTCCACAGACAACACGAAAACATCATTCACTCCAAGAGAAAGTGATGATTTTTTTTTTTGCAAAATTAGATGATGTGATAGGAAAGCTTCTATCCCCTACACTGGAAACTCAAGGGCGTGGAATAAGAAACAAATTTTCAGGACGCTTTATTTTTAAAGAACTTTAAAACTGGCTATTAAACCTATATGTTTACTGATAAATTTCATGTGTAAATTTAATGTTTTAGTGTTAATGCTCAGTGTAAACTTTCGTAATGTTTGGTTTTATAGTTTAATATGAAACTGTGTGATGTTTTGCAGTAACCCATACTATATTGTGGTGTAAATTTAAATAATCTCGGATGTGTTGTTTTCACCAATGTGAGATATATTTTGTGTCTAGAAGGGTTTAAATTTGCTATTCAATATTAACACTGCCTCTTGATGAATTACAAATACATATATATAGAAAAACAACCCAGGGGTTAAAGTTATCCCAAAATGTGGGTAACATTGACCCCTGATTTGTCATTATTTTTTTCTATGATGTACTATAAAATTTTTTTTTTTAGAACTATAAATAACATGTTTTCAATGTGTACCCATTAAAGTTATTATAAAGTAATTTTTTGCATAAACTACAAAAATATTAACTGAAAAGAATAAAACGGGGGTCAATCTTACCCCTGTTGACGGTATATTATCTACATCAGGAAAATTAAATATAATACTTTTCCTTCTCAGAAATTTCAAGTTCATTATGCAAGACTCATTAGAAGCACTATTTACTACAGCTACTAATACTTTCGCACGCACTTTTCTATGACAACGGACCAACACATAAGAACATCTAAGCTGTAATTATCTGGTGTCTTAAGAGAGCAGTGAACACACAGTTCTTGACTGACATGATTGGTAAAATATGTGTATTAACAGAAATCATATCTTTGTTAGATGAGTCTAAATATACTTCACAGTACTTCAATTTATTTTCAGCAAGGTTTGCATCTGTTTACTGATGAAGGATTTTTTAAACCCTAATGTAACACAAAATTTACACGAAGAATAAAAAAACACATACATATGAAGGAAAATATCTTTGTGATTATTACTGTTTAATGTAACCAGGTTTACCAGGTTTAAAGACAGCAAAGTAAACATAATTTTTAAAGTTATTACAATACTATGTAAAAGGATACAATCAATAGTGACAGCGGAATGCTTATGTGATGCTGGTCGAAAAGAGCTAAGATGGTGTAGTAGGTTAGAAACCAATTATTTAAAGAGAAATTTAAAATTACAATATTGCTTCCAAAATAAACCATCCCAAAAAACTATAGCAAATCATTGAAATTTAGGGATATAATAATTTAAAACTCAGCCTAAAAAAATAATAAATAAATACCCGTACTGTAAATAACTACCTCAAACTGTTGCAAACTACAAACATCTACACATAGTATTGGAGTAGAAACAATTCAATATACTAATATATTTGCAACCAAAATAAATAAACAGAAAAAACATCTTAATTTCTTTGGAATGTCCCGATTTCTGTAGATAACAGCATTATTTTATTTAGCTCTTATACACATAATATTCCACACTTAACTTTCATTTTAAGACCATACTCCTTGTTTATACTGTTTCTGTGATAATTAGGTATTTTTTAAAGCTTAAACAATAGCAGATTTCACAAATCTGTTTGGCTGTTTTGTTTAGAATGGTTTTGCTGCAATACAGTAGCTGCTAATTTATTCAAGACAAGAAATTATACAGTTTCGATTTTGACAAGTAAGTCAACCAACAAAAATTCCATTAATGACATAACTAAAACCATCCTAAAAAAACATATATGACACCTGCTCTACTTTACGCTTAAAAAAATAATTATCACAAAAACAGTAAAAAACAGGGAAACATGACCTTAAGGCACAGCTTGTAATGTAGCCTATTTTAATATTTTTATTGTTGAACAGAATAGTAACAAGCGCAAATAATTTCTATTATTTTTTTTATCCTTTTCAATGCATAGTTCAATTTTTCCATTTTTTTATTAATCAATCAATTGGCCTTATGGAGTGGTTTATTGTCAGGTGAGGATAGCACCCAATGACCGTCGAGGCTCATTATAAGAACCCCTATAGCTAGAAATAGCTGACTGGCCGAAGCGAAGTCACGCCATAAAGAAGGGAAGCGGGAGGTAGAAAAAAGATGTGCGGCGACGAGAATGGTTGTAGGTTCGGTGCCCAGTTTTTCAGTTGTAGAATATTGGTTGCGCAGGAGTAAATTGGATATTACTTACCGTTATAAGATGTAAGTCGGTGCTATAGTGACTTGTTTTCTTCTGCATAAAGAATTCTGTGTGTATTGTATATTGATGAAAGTAATAAAAGTTAAGAAAAGCTCTAATCTGTGAACTCGTATTGTCTTCGCCTGAGCATGGGAATCACCAACATTACAAGCTATTACATAGGACAATGCTTTGTCAGCATCATTATTTAATTTGAAATGGGTATTTAATCTGAATGGAGTTACCATGTTCAACAAGTTGAACTTTTACTCAGTAACTGCGATTATGGACTTTGAGAACACAATTTTACTTGTGCAGTACGAGGGGTTCTATTTTCCAAAAAGATAATCCATAATTTTCTGATTCCCACACTAGCTTCCCACCCCTCAAATACAAGGTCTACATGGACACAAGTTATGCTAGTTACATAATTCCTTCTGCATGACAGATTATATGAATACTTTGTTGGTTAAAAGCCAACAAACAATTGCAATGGACACCATTAGTAGTGACGTCACCCGAAGCACTAGTTCCAAACAAATGTTTGTTTTGAAAGTTTAGCACTGAAATATAAATATAGGTACTAGTTACCAGTTGGCTTAATTATTTTTGTATTGCCCATTTTTTAATTGTAGATAAATTGTAGTATTCAAACAAGAACAAACATTCAAGTTCACCTTTAGGTTAAGTAACCTCATTGCTACTTACACATAAATAATTCTGAGTATGCTGTAATTTTATCTGTTAGGCTGTGTGTTCATAACTTCTGTGATCTTACTTATTTCGAAAAACAATAGAATCCACCCAATTTTTTTAGGGATGTAAAATTAGACCATTGTTTAGCATGTGCCAGGAAAACATTTGTTTGGAACCAGCATCGTCATGTGATGTCATATTAACGGTGTCCATACAACAGCTGACAGCAGGAACTCATATTGTAGCAGCCTAAAGGTAAACAGCAAGAAATGGTTTCACCATGTTCGTTTAACACGATAATCCGAGTTAGTAGTAGCATCGACAGAGATTACCCATTTGCAACATCCCACCACCCAACTTCAATTAAAATACGGTACTCCATTCTTTTTTATTTCTCAAGTTGCAGACCATTTAAAAAGGTCTCACTGAAAATACAGCGGTTTAGAGTACACCACAAAACCTACAAAAAATTCAAAGCTACTATAAAAGAAAAACTGCAACATTTGAGAGATTTATTATTGAAAGAGTACCCTCTGCTATTTAGTACAATACAAATAAACATATTAATTTTAAATGGAACGTAAGCTGATGCAAAACAAACAAAAAAAAATTATGAATTAAGATCAACTTATTAAATTCGCTGCCTTAAAGGTCTAGACATATGTACAATGACACTGAACAAGTCAATGTTTACAAAAAAATACAGTTATGATAGGCTCACATTTAGAAAAAATTAATATTCTACATGACAATACAGGTAACAGGTAAATCTACATTACTCGTGGACGAGAAAGAAAATTCTGTAGCTTGAAACTCAATTTGGTTCTATTTTACTGCCGGTACAGCTGATGGAAACTAAAAATTAAAGTAACATTGGCACAAATAATGCAGGCCTAACTGTTAAATTAGGACAATGGGCAAACAACAAAGAACAATTTTTATATAAATGTAAAAGAAAGATAGGATATTTTTGGCAGATGGTTAAAACTTTTAGTAAACAGATTCTCAAGAAGAAAAATTTGTTAGAAGCACTTTCCCATCCGTTGTGAGAGTTTACGTTACAGTAGTATAAATGCCAAACTATTTTGTGCACTTCAACAATGGTGTTGATAGGTAAGAAAGCTATAAAATATATATTTATATGTGGTGTTACAACTCCTCTTGCCTCAAATATGAGCCTTCTTTCAAGTGCTCAGAAAATTGATTGGCAAGACAACAGTCAAGAATGCAGAAAATGTGAGCACTGCTATGTGAAAGACAGTGGGGTGCAAATTAGTGACCTAAGGCATGTTAGCTTTGGATCAACGTCAAATTCTGAAATAATGTTTCGAGCGGCGAGGTGAAATGTTACACGGCCCTTTAACAATGTTGACTTAAGAACCAATTAGGGTGAAATGAGGTGAAGGGACAGCACCACAGCCATGAAATGAGGCGAAGGAACAACACAACAGCCCTGAAATGAGGCGAAGGAACAACACAACGGCCATGAGCGGATTTCCAACCTAGAACCTCTCGCACTGTAGACTGACTAATGCTTCTAGAAATGACTGGAATAGAATAAATAATAGTGGCGTAAGGTTAAATTGAAAAGGTCAAGTGACTGTGTGCTGCTTTTCTTTCATTATGTATACCTATCACATAAAAATAAAATTTTAGTCACCATATGGACTAAAACAAAAGGGATCTGTATTACTATCGGATAAATTTGAACGAAATCAAACAGGCACAGTAAATAAATTATAATGTAATAACCTGTTCACATCGTCTGGTAAAATAAATGCAAACCGGTACAATTTTACATAAAGGAACGCTTGAAATTTTGTTTAATGGGTTTAATTGTTATAATTTGTAACCATAAACTGAAACTGGATGTAGATTATTGGTTAGGTTTTCAGGTGAAGTACACTTTGAAATGTATTAAAATTACTATTTTAAATTTGTATTGTGAAACAAAAATTAGCAGATGTGTTTTATTTTACTAGGCTATTAGATAGCCTACCACTTTTGGATGTAAGATGGTAAAATAAAATCCATCCCCTCTTTTTTACTTTCCAATATCACAGTGCCACTTTTTTCAACTGTACCACCCAACCCCCCTCGCCTTTTCCTATAGAATCACCATTAAAGCTGTGTGCACACGGTACCATTTTTCTTACAAGTTCGTGAACTGGATTCTTTACAAGTTTCTTTTACAAGCCGATGTACAAGGTACGATACAAGTTTTCGCTGCATACGATATTGGCCACCTAAATAATTGTGTTCAGAGCAAATTCAAAATAAGCTTCATTACGAAGATTTTTATTGTGGTAGTTAATACTTTTCACAACGTACAAACAAGTCTCTTCTCTAAAGCAGTTATTAACATTTGTAACTGCTCTTTCATCCAATTTGTTCCCTCCGTGTTTAAGTTTATCAATACTCACGCACGCCAAATGTTCTAGTGTTGTTGTTTTGATGAATTCTGATTGGCCGCTGCTTAAATATTGGTATTGCAGTGCAGCTCGCAATAAAAATTTGACGCCGGCAATCAGGCAAATCCAGTAGTTGAGCTCGCAGGGCTGCTAGTAGCAGGCTAGAGAAGCTAGTAGCCGAGCAAGTACGACTCCTAGTATATAATATTGTAATAAGGAATACTATACAGTGTGCGGCGGGCTTAAGTCAAGTGTCTTGAGGGAAGATAATGAGAGGAAGTAATGAAGTGTGTAACAACATCACAGACACCATTATTGACCTAATTTTTGTTAATATGGGCAATATCGGGAAGTAAAATAATTCCCTTCATTTATGTATTCCCTGAATACAATAATTTACAATTTTTATTTGCAAATATAACTCAGAAAATAATATAATTCAAATGTTAATAATCTAATTGCCTGTATGAGCAGTACGCCTAAGCATTAATAACAAGCAGATAAGCAAAATTAATTCAAATTTTAATTTTATTTCATTCTACTGACCCCAAACAAAAACAAAGAGGTGGTGACTGGCGTATGGAATAACAAATTTTACAAAGAACATAATAATACAATAAAAATATCACAGTAGTATGCCAAATACAATATTACATTTCCCACAATACAAAACTACATGGCTTTTGAGAGATGACATACCTACGTGTAAATTTCATACCTATTAACAAGTAAACTTAAGAGTGAGTCCTAGTTACGTCGTACAAGGCAATTTAAAGGTCCCAGCAAAATGTTCAGCCAAATTCTCAGAGAGCAGCACTGTCGCGGATTTTATGGTGCTGTCAATCAAAGAGGATTATGTCTGCCGCTGTGTCTGGCGTGGCCCTCGACACACTTGTAAAAGATCTTGGGGAAGGGAGTGGCAGCAAAGGACTGCGAAGGACCCTCTCGCTTCTCGTTACCTGCAAGTCAGCTGAGACCCATGGCACGAACATGAGAAGGGGGGTGGGGGGGGGTTGAGATATGGGATTGTGTTTCTCTATTTGGAAAGGATTTCCATTGTTTATTACACTCTTCGTGCTGTGATATATTAGGTAAATTTAGGTAATTATTCCAGTATTTATAAATAGCAGAATGCAAATTTTCGAGTAAGTGTGGTCATTAGTAAAATTTTATTTCGATTTTCAGTCGTATCCCGAATTACAATTGAATCAAGTCAAGGCCACAGACGGTTGTTTTGTATTACACTACCTGAACGTTTTATTATAGCAGGTCAGAAATTTTATTCCATAAAGCTTGAGCAATTTGCTCCAATAAAGAATATCGTACAAATTTTCAGAAAAGCATATGAAAATGTTTTACCGAACTAATAAGAACAAAAAATTTTACAGTATCTAACTTTTGACCCATCAACCACACTTATTCAGGATTAATATTCGAAATATATTGGAAAATCAGTATACCATTTGTCAACATTATCGTATTACAAGTGAATTTATATAACTTTGATAATTTTCAAGACATAAAGATACTAATGGATTTGAAATGCTCATTTACAACAGTAAAATTGGCTACTAATTGAAAATGAATATATATTATGGCAGGAAAAGATAATTTATCATTCTCATTCATGTTTACTACCTTCATAAGGACTGCATGAATGATACATCTTCTGAACTGAAATACTGTACATGCCAGTGGTAAGAATGGCACAGTAGTAGGCTAAAATTTCCGTAATATTTGATTACACTTTGTTGATAGGTTATGAGCGTTGTGGTGATAAAATCAATAATTGCTGTTAGTAGCACCAGAGATAAAACACAAAATTTTTCTCTAAATTGATTACCTTCGCCCTCCCCCTCCCTTTTCCTGGCCCGCCTGTCTTTTTCAAGTACACGTGTGCACGAACAACATTATATTTCATTAAGTGTTAAAGTAGTTACGATATATGTGTAGTATGAATAACTTAAATATTACAAAAATAGTGGCCTGTCTTACCCACAATATTAGAAGTCAACAACATACCGAAAATTAAAATACGTAAAAATATTCCCAACTCTGATTACTTAAACAACATTTATCCACATCTCTATGTATACAAAAGTAAAATTAAAAATTTTAAGTAACCCTCGACAAAAGAAAACTTTAAAAAGAAAAAAAAATTTCTCATTTGGCATTTTAACGTCATTGAAAGTACCTATTAATATTTTGATGATGAGCACCGTCAAGTCAGGGGACCGCTAGGCCTATGTGAACAACTATAATTACATTGGTATAAAAAATATAAAATACCTACTAGTTTCAAATTGTATGTATGTACTTCGTTTTGTACATCAATACCTATAGCTTAAAAGGTGTACAAAATTCATGCAGTGTTTCGATACTGTACCAATTATATAAGAGGCGTTCGCTTGATAGCCACGCACGATGCACAGTATCTGGCAAGGGAAGGGGGGTGTCACAGAATATGGTGACTTGAACGGACAGACATGTTTGGGCTGATGTTGACGGTTGTGTCTATTTTGCGAAATTTTTAGAGTAAATTAATCAAGACTGAAAACTAAACGAATGGACATTATTGTTCTGTTACAAACCAATGTTGCTTACATAGAGTAAGTCGTCGAATAATCCATACTTTATCATTATCAATATTCTTTTTATTTGCATAAAATTTTTAAAAATATCAATTTATTTATTATTTGTTCTGCTTTTGTTTTCTTAAATAGTTTTTGCACTACCAAAACCTTTAATAACATTTAGTGTCCATAAATTACAAGGAACCACCGTAGACAAGGTTAGCGTTTATTTGGGAAGAAGTAATTTTGCAAAAGGCCAAGCTTATGTAGCCTTAAGTTGTGTTAAACAAAAGTTTGCAGGGTTTTTATAATTTGTAAACTTATTCAAAGACAGTTATTTAACTATCCTCATGACAAAGCTGCTTTAGCTGAACTGAAAAGATATCGAAACCTATTACTGTAAGTATTAAATGTGTAGGATTCATCGTTAACAATGAAAATGACAACTATGAGTATGTAGCTGTATTTAGTGCATAGTTGCTAAGCAACACTTCCTGGAATAAATAGTAAAAAACCAGAAAAGAGCTCACTCTCTTTAAAAGGCTAAACTTATTTCCTTGAATCATAGCTAAGAACCATTTCGATAATGTCAGCTTTCAAACAAAAAAAAAAAAGCATTAAAATCGGTCCATTCGTTTAGGAGCTACGATGCCACAGCAGACACACAAATACTCTGACACGCACACAGGCACGTCAAACTTGTAACACCCCATCTTTTTGCGTCGGGGGTTAAAAAGAAAACACGGACAGACTGTCTGACTGACATATCAAACTGCAGCTTAAACTGCTGGACCTAGAAATTTTTCGACGTATCAGTATACAAATTTATTAATTTTTTCAAAGTGTCCTTTGCTTGTTATTAGCCTACAGAAATAAATAACTGGTTCATATAATTTATTTATAGTGTTGCCAAACTTCCTTCCTAATCCCAAGTCCATTTTTATTTACCGGTACGATACGTAATTTTGTATAAGTATGGTTGGGAAGTGGTGTCAGCGGACACAGGCATGGTGGCCACACAAATCTGATTTCTAAATTCAAGAACATTTCCAGGATTTCAAGGACACAAAACCAATTTTCAAGAAAAGAACAACTGTACTTCCCATATGGACATGGTCAATACTAGTTACGAGGAACACCTTAAATTTATGAAAAATCTTTCGTTAATACATATTTTTGCCAAATATATTACACAAAAAAAAAACCACTGTATTTAGACACCAAGTTACCTACGTAAAAATTTTTTTTTCCCAATTACAAAAATGTATTAATCACGTTAAGGACTGGAATTTGAGACAATCATAGTTCAATAATCATAACACGTAAAATGAACAGTCAGACATGTTGCTTTAAATACACAATGTTTCGAAATGTGGTCCTGATGTTGCAGAAGATGAAGAATCACATTTCACAATTTTTTTGTATTACATCTTACTTTATGTAGAGTCCACTGCATTATTTTTTTATGCAAATTGGTTCCCACAAGAGAAATTCATACAGATCTACACATGCTTACAGTAAAATAATTTTATTGCAGAGCTTACATTTTGCCAATGAACACACGTGCACACACACACAATCTCTCTCTCTCTCTCTCCTTTTTCCAAATTGAAAATATGGTACTGCAACCATGACAGTTGGAACAAAGTTACCGGGCCATATACATTGTATTTGAAACCCAAGACACTGAAATAATACCCTCATTGTGAATACTAAGTATCTCGAGGTTTTTATTAGCACATTGTAAACGTTGGTTACGATTTAGGTGCACATAACAAAAAATATACATCTTTATGCTTCAATATAAGTACATCTTGAAGTGTATCAAACTGACAATTATTCAACTTTGAAACTAATTAAAAAAAACTCAAGGAAAAGTATGGAAATTCAAGCATTTTCCCAGAATCTTTAAGGACATATCAAAATCAAGGACAATTCAAGCTTTTCAAGAATTCAAGGACATGTGGTCACCATGACAGGCTATGGACGGGATGTCCTGTAAAAAAACTAAAAAAAAAAAAAATCGCACTTTCCACAAACAACTTTGTCCCTTGGCTTGCGCCAAGCCAGACCAAGGTACCTGCTATTCAAGGTTTCCTACTGACCCTCGTAATCCCTCGCAGACTTCCTGCTGTGAGCGCCCCTACCTACCACGCAGCAGCCAGCACGTAGTTTTCCAGGCAGCCGCCTAGCACTACCTTCAGCTAAGTAAACGCTGAATGCATTTATATCAGCTTTCTGTATGTTTTTGTAAGCTTTACGTATGGCCCACACATGTCACAGTCTACCACATTCGATTCTTACATCATTATCCTGTAACATTTCACAAACGTGTTTTGATATCTTTAACGCGAGCATCGTAGTTGGCATTTTTCGGGACATCACAAGCAAATTCCATGTTTTCCATACATCCACATTTTAATTAATTGTTAAGTAACTATGACTAAAGCACAGAATAAGGTTATTTTCATATGTAGTGCAAGTGTCAAGTTTCTATATTCACAAGAAAGGCCTTAAAAATTGTCAGATCAATGTAATTATGAAAAAAAATGTTAATTATTCAAGTTAATTATGGGCGAAAATACTTAAAATTTTGAAGATACAATATACATTACGGTGTTAACATGTCGAAGTTTCATTACGAAACTCTAAAATAATATTTTCTAGGATTCACTCTTAAATGAAAGACTAGATTCAGTTTCTTGGACGTACTCCATTGCAAATTTGAATGACTGTCAAAAGAAAACTAAACAAATAAAAGAAAACCATAAAATAAGCAGAGTATGCTTAGTCAGCAAGATACATACACAACATGAAATTCCAAGATGGAATCGGGTCAAATAAAAACAAGGAACAAACAGATAATAAATGAAATTAATAACAAATAAATTAAAAAAAAAAAAAACCAAATAACATGCAATACAACGATGAGACGAAACAACAAACACAGTAGATATCAGACACGAACAGAAAAATAACAAAAGAACACAACAAGTAGACTAGACAAAATGCAACAGATATCAGACATATACCGACAAGACAAACGACACAATGAAGAGAAGAAACAAAACAAAGTAGTTTTCCAGACAGATAGTGTTACGACGTTTCGGGAACTGGAATCTGTTTCCGTCATCAGGTAGACACACATGGTTCAGGAACACGAGTGCGACTGATGAGGCAACTGGAAAAACCATGGGTATATATTGGGTCGGCCAACTTATCCTGCTCAGCCAATGGGAGACGAGCTGTCTCCTGATTGGTCGCGCAGCATAGATTGACTCTGATTGGTTGTGATGGATTGAGTGTGTATTTTTGTTTTGTGCTGTAAAGTTGTTTCTCTCTTAATCAATGGGATCCACATATTTTTTAATTCAGTACTCTGTTGACTGAAAATATTGCTATTGCTAATAATAAAGGCTGATTCTTTGATTTTTCTTTTAATTTTGTCAGTTTCCTGTGTAAGTGGTTTCGAGTCTTCCCAAAGAATTTTGTGGCTATTTTCCCATGCATGTTCGGCCAATCTAGATTGTTGGGTTTCGCCTTTCTTGCAATTGTTTTTATGTTCATTGATGCATGTTGAAAGAGCTCTGCCAGTTTCTCCAATAGACATATGACCACATTCGCAGGGTATCTGATATGCACAGTTGTCAGTTTGTAGTTTTTCAGTGGCTGGTTTTACCCTGGTGACCATACTTTTGATAGTGTATTTGGACTGGAATGCTGTTTGAAGTCCGTATTTGTTTCTCAGACATCTTATTTTTTCCGAAAGGACTCGTAACATACGGAATAACTAGGGTTCCAGCTGGTTTTTTGGTTTCTGTGGGCTTAAGTGTTCTGTTAGGTTTCATGTGCTGTTTGATTGTGTTTGCCGGGTAATCATTGGCTGCGAGTTCTTTTTTTATTTGGTTGTGTTCTATCAGTATAGATTTCTTGTTGGAACAAATAATCTCAACTCGGTTAGCTAGTGTGCGAATTATGCCAGTTTTTGTGCTTTCAGGGTGGTTGGAAGCAAAATTTAGGTATTGACCTGTATGTGTAGGTTTCCTGTATACTTTAGTTTCCAGACTGCTGTTTTCCTTGCTAACTAGTACGTCCAAAAAAGGAATGCTGCCATTGGTTTCTGTTACATATGTAAACTTGATTGATGGCCTCAATGAGTTCAGGAAGTTCACAAATTCCTCCAGGGTTTCAGGTCCATGTTGCCAGATAGTGAAAGTGTCGTCTACGTAACGAAGCCAGATTTTAGGAGGGGTATTGCTTTTGCTAAGTACTTTCTACTCAAAATTCTCCATGAATATGTTCGCCATTAATGGTGAAAGTGAAGAGCCCATTGCCATGCCGTCTGTTTGTTTGTAGAAACTGTCATTAAACTGGAAATATGTCGTGGTGACACAAAGGGTAATCATTTCCATGATGGATGTAATTGGTATTGTTGTTCTGTCCTTTAGAGCTGGGTCAGCTTCCAACTTGGACTTGACAATGTTGAGAGTTTCAGCCACAGGTATATTGGTGAAAAGGCTTTGGACATCAAAACTCACTAGTGCGCCAATGTTTTCTATTTTCAAAGTTTTGGCTATGGATATGAAATGACTAGAGTCTTTGACAAAAGTTGGTGTCTGGCCTGCGAGGGGTTCAACAATTTTCAGGAGATATTTTGATAGTTTTTGGCATGGAGCATCGCAGCAGCTGATGATCGGGCGCAGAGGCATGTCGGGCTTACGGATTTTTGGAAGACCATATATGTGGGGTGATCTACTGCTGTGTGGCGTCAGTTCCGATCTTGTTTTATCGGGAAGGTGGCTTTGATGTTTTTTTAAAGTTTGATACACTTTTCACTCGATGCTGGTAGTGGGGTCTTTTTCAAGATGTGTGTATTGTTCAGTGGTGATCAGGTCTGTGATTTTTTTGTCATAGTCTGATTTATCTAGTACCACAGTAGCACGACCCTTGTCTGCCGGAAGGATTACAATGTCAGGGTCGGATTTCAGAGTTTTGATGGCTTTGAGTTCATCGGAAGAGATATTTGGTTTTGGTGAGCCAGCTGGGGTAATCGCTGTGCGCACAGTCCAGCGAAATTAGTCTTGTTTAGCTGCAGGGAGTTTGTATATTGCACTCTCAACGAATGAAACTATGTCAAGGACAGGAATGTGTCGTGGAGCAATGCAGAAATTGAGGCCATTTTGCAAAACACTTTCCTCGCAGTTGGACAAGTTTCTTGAGGATGCATTAATGACTGTGTTAATACTTTTTGGTGCGGAGTGGGTTTTTGTGTTCTCGGTACTGGTAAGTTTGGAAAATTTATCTTTTTGCCTTTCTTTGCACCTAACAGATTTTTCTGGACAAGATTCGTAATAGACTGACACACGCAATTAAAATCTTTTGTACTGATGATGGACTGTATTTCAAGCTGTATTGCAGATATTTCATTGTTCAGTTGGGATTTTTGACAGTGAAAGGCAGAAATTCTTTCTTTCAGCAGCTTTTGGCTGGCTTTCAGGGCTATTTTTTGAGCCTGTTTGCTGTTCACAGGAGATTTGACAGTAAGACCCATCAGAATTACACTCTCACTGCGGCATTTACAAAGAAAAGTCAAATTGTTGGAACAACGAGATAGATCAATCATTTTCTTTTCCAGTTTCCTCAGAGAAATATGCATACCGGGCATTGATATGATCTTTGAAAGACCTGTGCAATGGGAGTTCATGACCAGATTCAGTTTCTTGGACGTACTCCATTGTAAATTGATTGACTGTCAAAGAAAACTAAACAAATAAAAGAAAACCACAAAATAAGCAGAGTATGCTTAGTCAGCAAGATACATACACAACATGAAATTCCAAGATGGAGTCGGGTCAAATACAAACAAGGAACAAACAGATAATAAATGAAATTAATAACAAATAAAATAAAAAAACCAAATAACATGCCACACAATGATAAGACGAAACAACAAACACAGTTGATATCAGACACGAACAGAAAAATAACAAAAGAACACAACAAGTAGACGAGACAAAACGCAACAGATATCAGACATATACAGACAAGACAAACGACACAATGAAGAGACCAAACAAAACACAGTAGTTTTCCAGACAGACAGTGTTACGACGTTTCGGGAACTGGAATCTGTTTCCGTCATCAGGTAGATACACAGGGTTCAGGAACACGAGTGCTACTGATGAGAAGACTGGAAAAAACCATGGGTATATATAAGGTCGGCCCACTTATCCTGCTCAGCCAATGGGAATATGAGCTGTCTCCTAATTGGTCGCGCAGCATAGATTGACTTTGATTGGTTGTGATGGGTTGAGTGTGTGTTTTTGTTTTGTGTTCAAAAAATCCATAAGCCCGACATACCTCTGCACCCAATCATCAGCTGCTGCAATGCTCCATGCCAAAAACTATCAAAATATCTCCTGAAAATTGTTGAACCCCTCGCAGGCCACAAACCAACTTTTGTCAAAGACTCTAGTTATTTCATATCCATAGCCAAAATTTTCTAATATAATAATAAATTTGCTTGCAATTAGGCAACTGCCCTGTGGCAAGCTGTAACCTTCTCTTCAATGACCTACCAATCCCCTCCTACACTTTCCTACCCCCCACCCCCTCAACATCTCCAACTTCTGCGAAAGTAAATTCCACTCCCTCACCGACCTTCTAAGCATTGACAGCCTACCCTGCTCTGTTCTGTTCAACACTTGGATCTTTTCTCTGTTATTCTTTCTTTGTTTATACCAACAACAGCCAACCTTTTTCGAACTACTGCCAAAAGAGTTAAACCAAATTATTTCATGGGCCACTATGACTTCCACCCTTTTCAGGATCTCAAAATTAGGGTAATTTAATTTGTTATAACAGTTACATTTTAAAAAATGTTCATTTGCAATGTACTTTCAGTTATTGTTGAACAGAACTAGGTATTACGTAAATCACAACTGTCCAGTGGGTATGAGATGGTATACGCTGTAAATTGTAAAAGCAAAGTGCTTTTGAAGTTAGTTCCCCCTTCAGTCACATATGCAATGCTATCTTTGAAACCTGTTTGTTTCCTGTTAGACTCAAACGGGGCTATGGTCGCATCACTATTTAAAAAAGGAGACAGTGCCAGTGTATCTAATCACAGACCAATCTCTCTGCTCACTTCTTTCTCAATAGTAACTGAACAATTTATTTATATTAGATTGGTAAAACATTTTGAAAAATACAACATTTTATCAAATTTCTAGTTTGGCTTTAGAAAAAAAAACACATCAATAAATGATGCAATTTTCAAACTCACAAATAGTATTCTAAATCCATTACATAAAAAGCTGTCTTCTACTGGAGTTTACTGTGACCGCATAACAGTTTTTAAGTGTGTAAATCATAACTTGATCATAAAATTTTACGGTGTTACAAGAGTAACTAACAAACTGATGATTTCATACCTTTCAGACAGACAGCAACAAGTGTGTGTCAAAGATAATAACAACGTTCAATAATTCATTTGTTAGGAACCCAGGAAAATAATATGGCGTACCACTGGGCTCAATTTTAGGTTCACAAATATTTCCAGTATACAATGATTTCTGTTTTCATTGAACCCTAACGCTACAAACATTTTATTTGCTGATAGTCGGACAGCAAGTATCACATCTACAGAGTTGAACTCATGGTTTGCTGCCAACAAATTAAACCTTGGCGTATTCCAAACACACATTATGAATATTTTGACAAAGAACAGCAAACTGATCGACATAAATATCACCAGTAATGCAGAAAAAATTAATGAAACAACTAAAACTAAATTTCTTGGCCTACAAGTCAATAACTGGAAATATTGGATTGAACGTATTTTACCAAAACTCAGTTCTGCTTGCGTTGCCTTACGTAACATTGTTGAAATTCTTCAACAAGGCCACAATAAAAATGGTCTATTTCACATATTTTCACTCTACCATGACGTGCGGCATCATATTTTTAGGCAATTCCACAGACAGTAAAAATACGTTTTCTATGGAAAAAAGAGCAGTTAAAGTAATGCATGGCAAAAAACAGACAGACTCCTGTAAAACATTTTTTAAAAGCACCAAGATCTTGCCATTATCATGTTAATACATGTATTCACAAATCTTATTTATGTCCCAGAACAATATTTTTCAGAAAAATGAATTCTTTTACAAACACAGCACTACAAAAAAAAACACGCAATCACATGCCCTTTTTAACTTTAAAATTAGTACAAAAAGAGCAGTACTACTCCAGAAGTCCCATTTTAAACAAACTGCCAAAACATTTAGGCCTACAGGATTTCTCAGATCCTAACCTCTTCAAAAAGAAACTGAAAACTTTTTACCAGAACATGCTTTTTACTCAGTAGAAGAGTATGTAGATCATAAACTTTAAATCACATACGTACTTTTATAATGCAGTGCATATGTCATCTCTCTCTTGTATTTTTGTTTTGTTTCAGATTAATGAAGAGGTGGTCTAACCAATGGTGACTGAACATTTATTCACGCAAGGAATGAAGATAGTTAAATATTAACATTGTACATAAATTATAACTTTATATTATACAATTTATATGACTGGTCCAATATCTTTGTACCATTAGAACTATGTACGGAAAAAAAGATCATGTGGGCACTTGCCCAGTAACAAGAATTATTATTAAATACTGTGCATCTAACCTACATTTATATTTTTGTGGTCATTGTTGAAATATATCTAAGATTACGTTATGTAATTTTGTAAGATGTTACGATTCTGTCTACAAACAATGCTTTCATATTCGATTATTTTTACCATATAACTGTGTAATCAGGACATACTGCTGTGTACATGCAATTATGTTCACATTTTATTCCAAATTAATTTAATTATGTACGTAGTCACATGTATGTGATTGCACTCTAAAACAATTAACATCTAATTATCCTGACAATTTTCTTCTACACAAGACCTATCCCATGAATATTTTAATAGCAGTGACTGTTAATTTAATCAGTGTGTTAACAGGGTTTTTTCTCACGTAACTGTGTAATTATGGCACAATACTGTAAATGCATGTGTTCAAATTTTCTTCTAATTGAATACTTGTACGTATATTCCTATGTATCGTATGTGATTGTAGGCTACTACAATTTGACAACTTCCATATCGCTGGTCAATGACTTAATATGGGATCGAAAGAAAGCAAATAAAGAAAATTAAACACTGAGAGGCTTCTCTGCTCAGTAAATATTAGGAACTATTGATTTTAGGATTATGTACAGTTTATCAATGAAATATGTTTCTACAGTAGTTAGTAGAATTCCTACGTAAAAAAATGTTGGGTTACTTTACGTTTGGATACCTAAAGAAAGACAAAATATACAATACTTCTAACCACAATAAAAACATTTTTCATTAACACACTACACATCAAAAGTTAATGGTTTGGCTGGTATACCACGAGGGCCTATTCTTAATATTTACTGTACCGTAATGAAAACATCGGAAGTAAAACTTTATATCTACACAGTATTTTGTTATAATACATAACATAAAAAACAATGTAATGTGACATTGCAACCTTTTGTCAAGAGTCAAAACAAAGGTGTTTAAGCTTGATTATTTTTAATTGTGTTTTATATAAATGTATTGTGTTTTTGTAGTATTACTTAATACTGTGTATTTTTATTTTAACTGGAATTTGATTCAGGAAATATAGTAACTCATAAAAGAAGCCGTTGTCGAATTTAGTAGAGTAATGTATTTACATGTCGGCCATCCTAGAACTCTAAATTGCTTGCCAGCGTTTAGCCAATATAATTAGTTGAAACCTGGCTGGCGCCCTTGCAATACTATAAGCAAATACTGTAAATAGGAATACCGGACACTCCGTAGCCATAATGGAAACAACTGCGTTCAGCGCTCCTGTCGGACAGTGGTGTAAAACTTCGCCTTTGTCTGATTTGTTTACATGGTAAGACGGCAATTATTTTGTGGAAAAATATTAATTACTCTGATTTAAATGGATCCGCAACATTATCCGGCATACTGAACA